>APFE030030267.1:14404-94801 GCA_000404065.3 Pinus taeda
AAGAGTTCTAAGCCGACCTGTCAAGGTCAAATGTAATGATGTCTTCCTGATATTTTGTCTATAAATACCACCCGAAGCGATATTGTGAAGGGTTGGTTGGTTGGTAGTAGTAGTTGTTGGTTAGTTTCCTTTCCAGCAATTTCTCTGAGTAAAGACTCGCACTGTAACTGTCATATTTTTTCATAATCAAAGATTGCTAAAAGCATGGATTGTGAAACAACTTGCTGTTTTCTCTTGGCCAAGGAATGATCATGGAATTCCTGTGTCTCTGCATGATCCAATAAGTGTTTTTCTTCCCTTTCTATTTTGTTCTTTTTATCACCTTTCTGCCTTTCTAAGTTGCAGGAAAAAAGAATAGCTTAAGATTTGTTTCGTTACACCTTAAGTTCAATTTCTGCACTTTTCGATGTTTTCTTCAGAAATGGTTATAAGCTTGTATTCTTAAATGATCTAGTTTACCCCGTTCCTTTCACATATGGGTGCATGTCTTTGGAATTCTTAACTGCTCTGGGATCCCACTCATCCACTTCTCCTCTTTGTCAGCATGATGAAATGATTCTCTTTTGCCTTTCATCCCTGATGCTCATTCCGCATTTTCAGCAGACCGAGTATTGTATTTTGTGTGGCTATCCCACTCTGTATCCCCTTGTGACCAAGAAAATGCTCGCATGCCTCAATCTGTGACTCCATGCCCAATGGTTCAAAACTTATAACACCTTACTGTGCCTCTTTATTCAAGAATCCTACCTTCCTTCCAATCACAGTCAACATTCCCTTGAAGTCAGAAAGCTAGCCTAAAATCATCAACTAAGGTTGAATTTAAAGGAGAGAGCCCTCTTCGATTGCAGGTGGGCTAGAACCTGCAATCAGAAGATTGGTTTGTGGTTACCTCGGTCGTATCCCTATTAGGAGCCTAGGGACAACCTGAGTGATAACATAATGGCGACTCTGTTGGGGACCTCCTCAGATAAATCAATGCAACCAGTCTGCAGCCTTACAGAGGAAGAAACCGACTTTTAAAAGCCTCGGTCGACCTGTATCTGTGCACTCCATTGGGGATTCAAGCGATCTGTTCATCTTTAAACCCCACTGGAGGGAGTGCTCCTGTTTTTCAAAGCTTGTCACGCTTAGTTCTGATCTTTGATGGTGGACGGAGATCAGGCACTTCAGAGTCTAGGCACCCACCTGGCGACTCCACTTCAATTTCAATCAAAGGCTCCACTGAGGAACGAACCAAATGTTACAGGCAAGTACCCCATGTATTAACAACAAGAGAGAATGACCGAATCCTGGGAGGAACTTCCTTTAGAGGAAGCTTTAGATAAATGCAGAGAAAGTTTATCAGAGTTTGAGCTTGATGACGAATTTTTCAGAGCGTATTGTCAAAAATACCTGGCGGCGGGAATAAATTTTTCCTTGAGTTTGTTGTGGAAGAATATGAGAGTGAAATTGAACTCTTGGGAGCTCAAAGTCAGTCTTATGATTTCTGCAAGCCTCGAGAGTTTTGTCAAAATCTTCCTCCTCCAGTTCAACGGAAATAGTGTTGTCTCCTGAATTACAGTTTGAGTATGATCTGGGTTCCAAGGGAAAGACAGAAGGATCATCTGCTAGGGTCATTACCGACGATGTAGCTGCTCCTTCCGGCTCAAAGGACCTGGAATCGTGCCTAAGCTCCATTCCCCTATTCAGGAGGAACACTGTTGCCTGAGGACCTGAGATTCTGTGTGATTTGGGTTCCAAGGGAAAGATAGAAGGATCATCTGCTAGGCTCATTACCAAAGATGCAGCTGCTCCTTCGACCTAGAAGGTCCTGAGTCATGCCGAAGTCTCCCGTCCTCAACTCAGGAGAAGATGCTGCTACTTGCTGATTCGCAGACTCTGCATGGTTCTATTGAAGATTCAAACGAAGCAGAGGAATTTCTCTCACAGGGTCATTTCATTGATCCAGTCGCAGATTACATGGAACTTTGGCTTAACAAATTTTTGTTAATGTGTTTTCTTAGTGAAGACTGTATGCTTCAGCGGCAAGTGATGGAGGCCACAGTTTTGGTTGTAAAAGCATATGCCTGGATGATGCTTTTGTGTTTAGAAATGATCAGTCAGCAAGTTTATCTCGTTTCACAGTTGCTTAAATGGTTGCACTGGTTGTTTGATTTTACCTAACGGCAAAGTAGTTGCTGGTTAGGGTAGGTAGGTAGAAGGAATAAAGCGGCCGGAGAAAATAAGTTTTGCAGAGGACAGCAAGAAACTAAAAATCAAGGCGTTCTGGCCTGCTGTTCTTGACTTCTCGCAAGGAGAAGCCATCCCCGAGTGGAGCCACTGTTAGCTCCTGCTGCAGCAGGTATTCATTTTTCGTGATTGGCATTTCACAGGCCAAATATGTTGTACTTTGCTTGCTGCAATGCTCCATATTTGCTCAAATAGTCTCCAAATGAAGAAGGCTACTTCAAGTTCATTCAATTGCCTTCAAATTTTGTAAAGTTATCCCGGTATCGCTACTTTTAGTTAAAGGGAGGTCCAAACATTTTAATCTTGGTCTCCCTAGGTTTAAATTTCATTGTTTTAGAATATAGAGATTGCAAGTCTGACCAAACAGTTTAATATGGGCAAACTCTTAGATAGGTAGAGAAACAGAAGAGTCCAACAGTTTAATCTGGGCTTTGGAAGAAATAAGGGTAGTATGTAGATAGGAAAGCATTAAAAGAAAAATGTATGATGGGTTTGCAAGTCTAAGTGCACCCCCGAGCAAAAGAAGAAAAAATGCTAGGCAAGTAGGCTGGGTAGGTAGTTCTGAGGTTGTTGAATTGATGACCAGTTCCAAGTTTTCGGGTATCATATCAGGCAGAACATAATCAACAAATATTTGTAAGCAAAAGGGCTCTAATGAGGTATAACTAACTCCCCTTCACTGTTTTCCCTGATCATTAACTAACATCCCCAAAAGAGGTCAAGATCTACTTGACACCTCTTAAGTTCATCATCTTCATAACGCTGGCTTGAGTAAAGATCTGCTTTGCTCAAAGTTGTTCCATATCTTCTCCCGAAGTATGGTCCTACCCCCTGTAATAGCCTAAGTTCTCCCGAACTTAGCGCTTTCTTACCATCTCCATATTAACCACTAACATTATTATTTAGCTCCCTATTCTTCCCATCCCCTTATTAACATTAAGTAAAATCCCCCTACGTAATATCCCTCCCCTTGGTTGAAAAATAACCATAAGAACTCCCGGGAATTGCTCAGTTTATCTGAAACTCAGCAAGAACCCCTGACCTCCAAAACCACCTTCCAGATACAATGGACTCCTTCCAAAGTATAAAATCCCTCCGAGGTAATCGCACCCATTCTAAAACCTCAAAAACCCTTCACACCCACTTACTTACTCTTTCCTCCTCAATGCCGTTTTCGCATCACACCTTCGCACTCTCATCTTCATGCAAATCATCACCCATCCGTTCCCCGCCGATGCGATATTGCGAAATCGGCGATCGCAAGCGCCGAGTTTCCAATCTTTTCACCTCTCTGTCTGTGCCGATGCGATATTGCGATATCGCTATCGGCAGTCGCAAGCGCCAAGTGTCCAACCCAATTCCCCCTCTTTCCCCGCCGACGCGATATCGCGATATCGCTTCGGAGTCTCTTCACCATAGTCCATCTAGTATCTCACCACGTCGCTCTGTACCAGGGACCCACAGCTGATGTCATCTGCCGTACAGCCGATGCCATGCTTACGTCAGTAGCCAGAAAGCCGAAAAAGCTTCGCGCAGGAGAAAAGTCGCACTTCGGAGCTCTAGATCAAGAAACGGAGGCAGTTTCTGATGCGCGATTAGTGTTATCGCGCATCGCTACGGGAAATAGGCCATTTCGAGGAATCTTCAGGGAATCTTCTGATTGCTGAGCCCATTGCGCGCCGAAAGAGCCCGAAAATCGCCCGATCGTGCCAAAGGATCCGGTTTGAAGACAGCAGCATATCAGTCACAGAGTTTAAAGTGTATCAGATCAAATCAGCAGGCTTCAAGCGTGTCAAAGAGTATCGGTCGACGGCGGAAGCCATCAATGTAGTGGCAAAGTGTATCAGCGAATATTTTGAGCAGCGGCCCGAGGCAAGAGAAATTTGAATATCTTCCAGCAGATTCATAGGAGGAGAGCGAAATTACTTGAAGCTCTCAAATCATAATTATTGCACATTCAATTCGCACCAAAACGAACTGCATCCCCAAGCACATTCACTCCAGCAGCACTGCATCTGGTCCCCAAGGGCCACCTCGTCACCTGTTCCGATTCAGCTGCCCCCAGCGCAGCCAAAAAGATTTACTTGCATTTAATTCCAGCAGCATTTAGATTTTTGAAGAGTTCTAAGCAGGCTTGTCAAGGTCACTTGTAATGATGTCTTCCTGATATTTTGTTTATAAATAACACCCGAAGCGATATTGTGAAGGGTTGGTTGGTTGGTAGTAGTAGTTGTTGGTTAGTTTCCTTTCCAGCAATTTCTCTGAGTAAAGACTCGCACTGTAACTGTCATATTTTTTCATAATCAAAGATTGCTAAAAGCATGGATTGTGAAACAACTTGCTGTTTTCTCTTGGCCAAGGAATGATCATGGAATTCCTGTGTCTCTGCATGATCCAATAAGTGTTTTTCTTCCCTTTCTATTTTGTTCTTTTTATCACCTTTCTGCCTTTCTAAGTTGCAGGAAAAAAGAATAGCTTAAGATTTGTTTCGTTACACCTTAAGTTCAATTTCTGCACTTTTCGATGTTTTCTTCAGAAATGGTTATAAGCTTGTATTCTTAAATGATCTAGTTTACCCCGTTCCTTTCACATATGGGTGCATGTCTTTGGAATTCTTAACTGCTCTGGGATCCCACTCATCCACTTCTCCTCTTTGTCAGCATGATGAAATGATTCTCTTTTGCCTTTCATCCCTGATGCTCATTCCGCATTTTCAGCAGACCGAGTATTGTATCCTGTGTGGCTATCCCGCTCCGTATCCCCTTGTGACCAAGAAAACGCTCGCATGCCTCAATCTGTGACTCCACGCCCAATGGTTCAAAACTTATCACACCTTATTGTGCATCTTTGTTCGAGAATCCTACCTTCTTTCCAATCACAGTCAACATTCCCTTTAAGTCAGAAAGCTAGCCTAAAATCATCAACTAAGGTTGAATCAAAAGGAGAGAGCCCTCTCGGATTGCAGGTGGGCTAGAACCTGCAATCAAAAGATTGGTTTGTGGTTACCTCGGCCGTATCCCTATTAGGAGCCTAGGGACAACCTGAGTGATAACACAATCTATGCCCAACATTAGTTTCCTAGCATGCATTGGACATGAACACCATCAAAGACTACCGTGAATATTTATTGCAAGTTGTTTTCTGAGTGCAACTACTGAGGAGTCATGGTGATGTTATTTGACCATTTCATCATCCCAATTTACAAGTTGATCTTTGAGCAGGATCCACCTTGCATGTCGCAAGAAGCGATGGAGCCATTACTTAACATTGCAGATTGGTATGCCTCACCTAGTGGCACCTTCATCAGGATGTTTGGCAGAGAGAAACCTCTACTTGTGCTACCAAGGTTTTCCACAGATAAGTTGGTAATGCAAGAGGATACATATCACATCTCCACAGGGTTATCAGTAGGGTTGCATAGAAGGAAGAAGGCATTATGTCCTTCTCTTCATTTGTAGATTAGATTGTATGAGATCAAGAGTTTGAAGGATGTGGCTGCTGAGGCCAAGGACTTAGAAAAGTTTGAGTTCTACACTAAAGACTACGATTCATATGATCCTCACTATATTTGCAAGGACCATTATGCGAAGTTGTATTATCCATGGATCCACGAGACATTTCCTTGGGCCAAGGAAGAATCTTGAAGGTACTGTTACTCCTCCAATATTAATGAACCAGTCAGCATGGCTATAGAATGGAAAGCTACTTTGCAGGCAGCAACAACGTAGGAAGCAAAAACAATAACAGCAGTGAGCAATGAACCAACACAAAACAAAGGTAAGAGGAAGATTGTCGAGAATGCATAGGCTAAAAAAAGATAGAAGTTTAAGAAGATCCTCTCGTTAAGAAAGTAGCTTTGGTAGTGGAGGAAAAGAGGCAGCAGTGCATAAAGAGAGCAGAGTAAAGGAGGAGAGAAAAGCAAAGGTTGGAGGAAGCAAAAAGAAAGTTGTAGGAAATAGAGAAGAATTTGAAAGAAGAGAAGGAGCTAAGAAGGAGAGAGAGGGAAGGGAAGCAGAAACAGGAGAAAGAAGAAGGTCAACGTGGGATCATAAAGAAGACTGCACCAATATAGGTTGAGAAGTCAGAACAGTCAAAAGATGAGGAAGAGGGTGAGCAAGTATAGGATCAGGAAATTGCTTAGTAGATTGAGAAAATGGTTGAAGAGATGGACATGGAGTTGGGACAGGAACCATGGGACCAAGATACCAACCTCATGTCGAGAGCATCTGAGGTCACCCCACAATCTTTACCACCTCTAGTATCAGAACTAGTCCTAAGGGAGCAATGAGAAGTTGCTCTCCTTAATGATGATCTAGTGATGGATGTGTAGAATATATCCTTTGATGAGTTGCAGCAAAATATTGTACAGGAGTAGAGAAATAATTTCCTGGATGATCACGCATCACCTTAATTTATGAAGGAAAGGGTGATAGTGTCAGATGTTAGAAAGAATCCAGTTTCCATGGTCGATGCCACTAAGGATTATGCAGAAGCCACAAGCTCAAATGTCAAGTTCTTGCTAGTAGAGAATAATCAGATGGAAAAGGACTTACAAGCATACAGGCAGAGGGCAGAACAATCCATAGGATCCACTATGGAAGAGATGAGGAAGGTGATACTTGCTGAAGTATCAACACTTGAAACAACCATTTGAAAACTTTATGATGGATTTGTCACTGTGCACAAGGCAATTGTCCATCTATATGGTTTCAGCAATGGTGCATAAAGATTGCCCAAACTCTCAAGGAAATACATGCTTCTATTGCACTTGTACAGGAATGGACAATGAGATACAAGGGAGCCCCACTTTACTTGCTTAATATAATTAAGCCACAGGGAGAGCTAGACAAAGAAAGGATCTAGATGTTGGTCTGGAACTTTGAGTAGCTCCCTACGCTAATCAGTAGCATTGAGGCTTCCTATGCATGGTTTTTCAAGAGTCTATATGTCATGGTGAGGACACACAGGATCCCTTCAAATGGTTCCCTCACCCAAGCCATTGAGAAGAGCAAAGTCTGGTTGGAAGTAGACAGGTACATGGAGGAGTTAATGTGAGAGGCCACCAACGATGACTTGTAGCTGAGCACAGAAAACATGCAAAAGTACATTTATGGTCCCATCATACTCAGCACGATGTTGCACATGCTTCAAGATGAGTTGGAAAAAGGTTCCAAGACCATATACCCAGAAGCCATAGAAGCAAGAGTCTATTTCCCAAAAGACATCACCAAATAGTATGGGGACATCTTAGCACAATGCTAACCTTGGTATCAATTTGTCACCGAAGACCATCAAGAGGATGTTGCCAAGTTTTTCTTTCCCCAAGCTTCTCAGTCATAGTGTTTGTCTTGTTAGGCTAACTCTAGCCTATTTTATCCCACATGGGTGTATGTGGAAAATGTATATTATTTGTAAATTTATTTTAAGTGAAATTCCAAGTGTCATTAGTGGAATGTGAATAGTCATTATGTAATGTGAAGAGTTATTTGTAAAGGAGTTGAAGAGTCATGAGGGAATTCAAAGAGTCAAAGGGGAATGTCAAGGGTCACCCCACCCTTTGTTATAAATAGAATTGCATAACTCATAGAAGAGGCTTTTGGGAGCCAAACTTTTGGCTAGGCTTAGGCTTAGAGAAGGCTTGGGAGTATTGTGACGAGCCTTGGCTTCTCCACATTATAGAGCGAGTACACTTATTTCGAGGAGTAGGAGGTGTTGATTGTAATGTTCCACTATTATGGCTAGTGGTTATCAGTGGTGTATATATGGATGGAACTTTCACTTATTAATAATATAACTGAGCCAGCACGTTTTCATGCATATCTTGTTATTATAGTTTGACTATTTTGTTACTTTAGAAATGTATGATTTTTAACTTACACATTTGATTATGAACTATTTTATATGCAATTGTATGAATCTTGTTGAACGTGTGTGATTTGATTAACCTGTCACTTTGGCTTATGGACTATTCCTCTTCCATCTTGTGATGCCTTCTGCTCATGTGTTCCTTTCACGCTACGTACTATTAGAGGCTTCTAAGGGACACACTTCCTTTTCCCCTCCCTGTGTTAGAACCCCCATGCATCTCCCTTGACTCGCTACAAGGTCACATGCTTGCTTCTAACCAAAGTCATCATACTTACCTCTACGCACTACTGTGGTCAAGGCACTACATTACCACCCACTTCTGGGACTCCTACTTCAAATGGTATGACATCTAGTTAGGACTTATTACTCGGGAGATCCCCTTGAATGTAGACGGGTCCAGCACCGTCAACAGGACTATTATGCATCTTAGCTTGTGATGCCATTTCACTTATGTGTTACTTTCAAATTCTTACTATTACAGGCTTCCAAGGGGTTCACTGCCTTTTCCCTTCATGTGTTGGAACCTTCAAGCATCACACTTGACTCTTCACAAGGCCACACACTTGATTTCACCCAAAGTTATCATACTTCCCTCTACATGTTTCCACAGTCAAGGCTTAACATTACCACCAACTGTTGGGGCTCATACTCCAAACAGTGTGCGGTCTAGTTGGGAATTCATATCAAGGAGATCCTATGAATGTTGGCAGGTCTAGCACTATCAATAGAAACTCATAAATTTTGAACTCGAAGACCATTTTGATTGAGTTTTTTTTTCTTCGGTTCATTTTCTATCGGTCTAATTTCTCAACCATTGACCACTCATATCCTAACATTGTATGGACCTGTATGAATATGTGCAACCTCATATAACTAGGTATGGCCTCCATTTCTTTGAAAACAATTTTTTTTCTCAAAAATTTCAAAATTTTCTTTAAAATCTCACTCGTTTTTTCTCTAATATAAGGTTGATTTTCTCTTGGGGGTGAATTTCTCTTTGCTTGAACCATGTATGGACTATATGGACTCTAATTTGTAGTGTAAAACCCCATTTTTTTATTTTTTGGGCTCATTTTTCTGTAGCATGACTAGTTTCCTTGCTATTGGGTTAAATCATCTACTTTATGGATGTAATTTCTCAATGTATAGATCATATTTGCAATGTGAAAATTATATTTGTAGTATTTGTGATTATACAATTGTAGATTCTCATGGATCATTTGTGTATAGAAAATTTCTCTTTTTGTGATGTTTGTATCCAAATGAAAATTTATCTCTATCTACTAGCATGTAATAAGACAAATTGTAGAGATTAAATAGCATTGTATTAATATGGAAATTTCTCTTTGACTATATGGCCAACTTCATTCAAGTATATGGCCTACCAACTCTGATTTGCCTTTTCCAAAACATAAAGACTTAGATATGGGAATATTTTGTTGCTAGGAATTTGCATTTGGGTATTTTTTACCACTGTTGGACCATTTTTTATGATCTTTCCAATTCTTTGAAGATGGGGTGTGGGTTTGTAGTGATATCTTCAATTATTTGTAAATAGAGAGATTTATTTTGTCATGATATCTCATATGATGATCCAAATTGGATCCATGAAGAAAAATCAAAGCACAGTGACTGTATCAGATTGGGACAAACTTTGACTTCAAGAGCACAGAGTGATAAGAAAAACCTTTGAATAGTGGCAATTGGCAGCCAGCGTGGAACGATGAGGACTCGGTCAAAGCACGCTGAACAAGGCCCATGGAGACTACGTAGGAGACAAAACTTGCACCTGGGAAGCCCAAATCAAGAAAAGGAGGTTGCGTCTGATGCGTGATTAGAACTTAGTGTTAATTGTGCATCGCTGGGCAAAACCCCTCAAGCAAGAAGGGTCCCGAGTGCTCGGTCGCGTGGAAGCTGAGAGAACTGTGGGAAAAAACGCTAAAGGCTAAAGGCGGGACCTGCACTCCAAAACCAGTGGTATTTATCGGGGGCACCCTTGGGCGGTAAGCGGATTTGGACAAAAACGAGCGATTCCACTCAGCGCCCTATGCATGGCAGGTGGAGGAGAGAGAAACCCACCGCTCATCGCACGCTAACAGTCGAGAAAGTCAACCATGCGAAATGAGCGAATGACGTTGTATTTGGGGGCTCTAGATCTAATGGCTGAGAACACATCTGATGAAAGAACTAGATCTGTTAGGGGATTTAGCCACAACAGAAAGAATTTTGATGTCTGATTTGACCACCGAGTTGGCAGAGGACTCATTCCACAATGTAACAGAAAAAAAACTAAGCCGACAAGGAAAAGCTGGCACAATTCACAAGAGGAAAAGTGGCCACTCCCTGTGAGCCATTGATGATGACGTCAAGACAGGGAATTCCAAGCAAGCAATAGCAGGCGATGCGACACAGGAAGAAGAGGAAGCGAACAATCATGAGATCGATTGGATTTAAAGCCAAGAACAAAGACCGAGAGAGAACACTGAGAGGAAGAATCGGAGAGAAGAAGACAAAGACAGAGAAAGGAAGAGACAGTGAAGCAAAGAGAAAAAAGACAGAGAGTTGAGCTAACTTGCAGCATAAGGCAGCATCGAGCAATCCCTAAGAGGATCTGTCGGGAATCGAGCACCATATTGGGCTCCTCTCATTAAAGACCAGAAAGGTCAAGTTCTAGTAAGGAAAGGAGTTTGTGTACTTTAGTGGCTTGGGGGATCCAAGAACCACCCTACCAAACATTGTTCTGTTTCAAGAAACACAATTTGAGCTCCTCATTGTAATTCCCTACTTCAAAGACACAATAAAAGAAGGCCACCACTGAAAGCTGGACCGGAGACATAGCCCTGGAGGATAGGGTGAACTCCTTATTAATTATTGTGCTCTTGTATTTTATTACTGTGTTTCTCTGTTGTTTTCCATATTTCCATTGTCTATGCATTTCGTAATCTGATAGATCTGTTGCCTAAAATCACATAGACACACACTAGCACGTGGGTCTATAATACCTTCAGTCAATAGTTAATTAACTGAGGTCACTCATAGGGTGATTATCAGATCAAGTGGTATCAAAGCTCTAGGCTATAAGGTTAGAAAAGCTTGTGTTGGTTTAGTTGTTGAATTCTCATTAGATCAAAGCTCAAATTAGGAGAAGGAGAGTTGGTCGAAACTAATCCTGAAATTGGGAGAGTCTATCCTTGGAAGACAATGTCAAAGCAAGGTCCTATGGGTCCAGACCGTCAATTCATTAAAGGTTTCCTAGCCATAAAGTCCATGGTGGAAGAAATGTATAAGGACTTTAGAAAACACAAGGCTGAAGATTCATCAGACTCTAAACAAGACAAAGGAGAAGATGAATCACATTTCCGTGACCACTCCAAAGGAAAAGGGAAAGAGGAAATCTTTCTTACACCTCTTGATAGCCTTAAAAAGAAAGCATTTTTGATCGAACCAGATGTTAAATTTGATCTACCTATGTATGATGGAGAGTTAAATGCAGAAAAGTTGAACAATTGGATTAGACAAATTGATGTTTATTGCAGAGTACAGAACATCGACTCAGACAAAAGCAAGATTCAACTGGCAAGCCTACGCCTTGGAGGCACTGCCTTGGTTTGGTGGGAAGGAAGAACCCAAGCTGACATGAAAAGACATGGTAAGACTATCTTTGTCTGGAGTGAATTTGTTTCTGTAATCAAAAAGTAGTTCTATCCATTGGCCTACATGCAACAAGCCATGATGAGTTGGCAAACTCTTTGGCAGTTGAAAGGTAAAGTGTGCAAGGGTACACGCAAGAATTTAGAAAGCGAGCATTGATTCTAGGAATCTCATTAGACTCACTAGAGACTCTTTTGAAGTACATTGGTGGTCTACATAGCTACATGAGGCATACCATCCTCATGTTTAAACCCATTAGTATAGATGAGGTATCTGTACAAGCTACACATCTAGAATCTAGAGGAAAGAATGGAAATCCAGAAGTTGGGGACCATCCCAACCCACTACAAGCAAGAGCAAGGAGAAAATAAAGTAGAAGTGGAAAGCAAGGAATGCTAATACTGCACAAAAAAAGTAAAGCTTCATGCACTCACTGTAAAAAGGATGGGCATGATGATGAGCATTGTTGGATTCTGCATCCAGAGCTGAGACCTAAGAAGTTTGAGGGCAAGAAGAATAAGATTGTTATAGCTATTCAGAAAGATTTGGGGTCAAACTCAGGAGATGAAACAACCATTGCAGCCACAGGTATAAAAGGTAAGAATTTTGAAGAATCTACTAGTAATTTTGCTCAATATATTATTGATGAGGAAAATGAGAGAAAAATACATGAGCTTTTCCATATTCGAGTTGTTTCCAAACATCAAAAGATTGATACTTTGTTTGATAGTGGCTCACAAGTAAATTTGATTTATGAAACAATTGTAAAGAAATTGGGATTAGCAACTACACCTCACAAGAAACCATACCCATTAGGATGGTTGAATGATAAAACACAACTACAAGTGACTAGAAATTGCAAACTCAAGTTTTCTTTTGGGTCAGCATTTGTAGATGAGGTTGAGTTAGACATAATTCCTTTGGATATATGTGGAATTATTTTAGGAAGTCCTTACTTGTATGATAGGAAAGTTATTTTCTATAGAGCTGAGAACAAGTATCTGCTTGTTAAAGATGGAATCGAATACTTTGTAAGAGCTCATAAGCTCAAGAATAATTATACTCTCATAAACTCAGGGTAGATGAAAAGAATGATAAATTCATGCAATCAATTCTTATTGATGGTTGTAAAGGAAAAGAAACCTAATAAAACCAATGTATTTGAGGGTTGTAATGCTAAACAACAAGCTGATTTAGAAAAGGTTGTTTCAGAATATGATATCTTGTTTCAAGAACCTAAAGGTTTGCCACCCAAAAAGGAAATAGTACATGATATTCTTTTGTAGCAAGATGCTCCTTTGCCTAACATTGGAATGTACAGGTTGTCTGCTTTAGAGAATGCTGAAATCAAGAAGCAGGTGCAGGAGTTGCTCGAGAAGGGGTTCATCAGGCCTAGCATATCACCATGTGGGTCACCAATCGTTTGGTGAGAAAGAAAGATGGCTCGTGGATAATTTTCATTGATTACCAAGCACTCAATAAGATAACAATCAAAAATCGTTATCCCCTTCCCCGCATAGATGATCTTTTACATCAATTGAAAGAAGTTGTTTATTTCACCAAGCTAGACTTGCACAGTGGATACCATCATGTCAGAGTTGCAAAGCAAGATGCATGGAAGACTACTTTCAAAAAAAGGCAGGGATTGTACGAGTGGCCGGTTATGCCTTTTTGCTTAACTAATGCTCTTGCTACTTTCATGAGAAAAATGAATGATGTACTCAAACCATTTCTTGATGATTTTGTTATTGTGTATCTGGATGATATTATGATTTTTAGCAAAACGTGGGAAGAACACTTAAAGCATGTTAAGCAGACACTAGATGTTTTCAAAAGAGAAAAAATTCATGTTAAACTCTCAAAATGTGAATTTGGCAAAACATCTCTAAATTATTTGGGTCATATAGTAGGGGGTGGTGAATTGAAAATAGATCCCTCTAAGGTGGCAGTAATTGTAAACTGGCCTAAACCGAAGTCTCCTACAGAAGTGAGAAGCTTCTTAGGGGCAACACAATAATGGAGGAAGTTCATCTCTAACTTTTCCTCAATTGTAGCTTCCTTACATACTTTAACAGGATTGAACAAGGTGTTTCAATGGAGAGGAAAACATCAAAAATCCTTTGACACCTTGAAAGAAATGATTAGTGCAGCACCTATACTAGCACTGCCTAATCTGCAAAGACCATTTGAGATCCAAATAGATGCTAGTGCCTATGCCATGGAAGCAGTGTTGACACAGCATGTTAAACCCATATGTTATCATTCTGAGGATTTTAATCCTGCAGTAGTTAACTATCCTACATATGATAAAGAATTGTATGCATTAGTTCAGAGTGAGAAAAATTGGAAACATTACTTAATGGGCAAAGAGACAGTAATACATATTGATCATCTACCACTTCAATATCTACACTCCCAAACTAAGTTGCAGCAATCAAGGCACTACAGATGGATGGGCTTTCTACAATAGTTTCATTTAGTCATCAGATATAGAAAGGGCAAACATAATAAAGTTACAGACATGTTACCTAGACCCATTATAAATGCATCTACTATACTTAAGCATAATTTTGTGCTACATGAAAGCTACATTGAACAATATGCTCAAGATATATACTTTAAAGATGTATATGCAACTTTGAGTCAATGAAAAAGAGTAGAAGAATTGGATTATCATGTGAAAGACCAACTCTTATACCATTGTGGGAAACTCTGAATTCCACAAACTGAGAGAGTAAAGATAATTAGGGAAGCACACACTTCTCTAATATCAGGTCACTTTGGGGTAAGTAAAACCATTGCACAGCTGCAAAGATTTTGTTATTGGCCAAAAATGAATGAGACAGTTTCTAGATATGTAAGAGAGTCTACTGTGTGTGTTAAAAGCAAGCCCAGCAATAGAAAACTAGGCTTGTGCACTCCCTTACCAGTTCCTTCTCACCCTTGGGAAAGTGTTTCCATGGATTTTCTTGGAGGACTACCAAAATCTAGGAAAGGACATGATTATCTATATCTAGTTACTCAGAGGATATTGCAGCAAACATCCTAAGATTTGGGATGAACATTTGTGCTATGTGCAGCATGCTTACAATAGAGAAAAACATTCTTCTACACAGAGATCTCCCTTTGAGACCTGTTTTGGTTTCACACCAAGGTCTCCTTTGGATTTTGTCTTTGGTAAAGATACCATAGTTGAGGGACACAGTGATGTGGATAGGGAAACTAGGTTCATTGAACAAATCTAGGAGATCCACTGGGCAGTATAGGAACAACTAGAAAAGAGCCAAGCCAAATACAAGGCTAGGCATGACAAGCATCGAATGGAGCATAGTTTCCAAGTTGATGACCAAGTCTGGCTAAATATCAGCAAGGACAAGATACAAGGTGAAGGTAAAAAGCTTAAGCCTATCAAGTATGGACCTTTCAAAATACTTGAGAAGATTGGTGAAAATGCTTTTCGCCTTGATCTACCAGCTTACATGCACATCTACTCAGTTGTAAATGCAAATTGCTTGAGATTGTTTGAACCCTCACTGTTGAGGATCCCAAAGAGCAAAGTCAATTTCCTTCTATTAATGACCTACTACCTGAATATCTTAATGAATTACAAGAAGCCACAGTTTTGGACAAGAAGGTGAGGACGACACGTAGGGGAGATGTTGAGCACCTCAGAATTGGACTCAAGGGTTCAAAGCCGAGCATTGCAAAGTGGATAGAGATTGGACAAGTGAGAAAATTGTACCCTCACTTAGTCGATGCTTGAAAACCAACTTTTGGTGGTCCAAAAGCTTTTTAAGTGGGAAGGCCATGATCTGAATTGGATCCATGAAGAAAAATCAAAGCACCATGACAGTATCAGTTCGGGACAAACTTCGAGTTCAAGAGCACAGAGCAATAAGAAAGACCTATGAACAATGGCAGTTGGCAGCCAGTGTGGAACGACGAGGACCTTAGTCAAAGCGTGCTGACCAAGGCCCATGGAGACTGTGCAGGAGGCGAAACTGGCACCTGGGAAGCCTGGATCGGGAAAAGGAGGTTGTGTCTGATGCGCGATTAGCGCTTAGAACTAGTCACGCATCGCTGGGTAAAACCCCTCGAGAAGGAAGGGCCCTAAGCGCTCGGTCGTGTGGAAGCTGGGAGAATTGTGGGGAAAAGCGCTAAAGGCTAAAGGCGGGATTCGTGCTCCAAAACTAGAGGTATTTATCGGGGGCACCCTTGGGCGGTAAGCAGATTTGGAGAAAAACGAGAAATTCCACTCAGCACCCAACGCATGGCAAGTGAAGGAGAGAGAAAATTGTCGCTCATCGTGCTAACGGTCGAGCAAGTTAACTGCACAAAATGAGCAAATGCTATTGGATCTGGGGGCTCTAGATCCAACGACTGAGAACGTGTTTGATGAAAGAACTGGATCTGATAGGGGATTTAGCCACGGCTAAAAAAAAATTGACGTCCAATTTGACCATCGAATTGGAAGATGACTCATTCCACAATGCAACGGAAAAAAAATAAATAAATAAAAATAAAAAAATAAAAAAATCGAACCGGCGAGGAAAAGCTGGCGCAGTTCGCAAGAGGACAAGTGGCCACTCCCTGTGAGCCATTGATGATGATGCCAAGATAGGTAATTCCAAGCGAGCAGTAGCAGGCCACCCAATCGAGGAAGAAGAGGAAGCGAACAGTCATGAGATTGATTGGCTTTAAAGCTAAGAATAGAGATCGAGAGAGAACACTGGGAGGAAGAACTGGAGAGAAGAAGACAAAGACAAACAAAGGAAGAGATAGTGAAGCAAAGAGCAGAAAGATAGAGAACTGAGCTGACCTGCAACATAAGGCAGCATTAAGCAATCCCTAAGAGGACCTGTCAGGAATCGAGCACCATATTGGGATCCTCCCATTAAAGACCAGAAACGTCAAGTTCTAGTAAGGAAAGGAGTATGTGTACTTTAGTGGCTTGGGGGATCCAAGAACCACCCTACCAAACATTGTTCTATTTCAGGAGACTCAATTTGAGCCCCTCATTGTAATTCTCTAATTTAAAGACACAATAAAAGAAGGCCACCACTAAAAGTTGTTCCGGAGACGTAGCCCTGGAGGATAGGGTGAACTCCTTATTGATTGTTGTGCTCTTGTATTTGCTTATTGATTTTCTCTGTTGTTTTCCATATTTCCAGTGTCTGTGCATTTCGCAATCTGATTGATCTGTCACCTAAAATCACATAGACACGCACTAGCACATGAGTCTATAATACCTTCATTCAATAATTAATTAACTAAGGTCACTCATAGGGTGATTATCAGATCATATGATTTACAAATGTAGCTTATTGGGCATTCTTTATTGCTAACCACTTGAATTACTTCATAGAAGTTTCTTGAGATCTAATAGATGGCTGGTATATTTTTTTCCCTAGAGCCATGGGGCTTTACTTTCTCACCTTCTTATTGCAATCTGACAACTCACTAGATGCATCCTTCATTAGATTGTGGTAGTATTTTAGTGGATCCATTTGTAATTCTTGATCCTTGATAATTTGTTTGGTTACCAACACTGTGTGGGGTATTTCACTTACATATTTTAGATCATATACAAATTGTTGAACATGAGCACATGTATGAGTGTTTTTAGCACTAGTATTGGTACTTCTCTCATATTTATTCAACTATGTATGATGGTGACAATGTTCAAACTTATTTAGGAGTGTTTCTTGTTTCTCGTGATTGTGTTTATATTTATTTACAGGTGTCATTTTGTTACTAGCAATAACATTTAGACTTCTTTAAGAGTGTTGCTTGCTACTAGTGATGATGTTCAAACTTCTTCAAGAGTGTTGTTGTACCATGGTTGGTAAGTCTTTGTAGTCATCACGACTTAAGGGGAAATTTTGTGTTATTTGATTTCCTTCAAGATAAGTTTAAATAAGGGTATTAGAACCAAAGATTCCTTCATTAGCTAAATAAGTAGTATGGCTCTAGTTGCTTCAGAATTTTTCCACTAAGCTAAGGTGTGGAAATTGATGTGCTTGCTTACAATTTATTATATCACTCCAAGACCAAACACATTGATCTTGATACTCATTTTAGATCTAGAAGTTGATGGTGTTTTTTTATCTCTAATTCCATGTAGAAATTAGGTTGTAGATTCAAAACTACTCAAGAAATTTACTAAATCACAAGACTCAAAGATACTCTACTATGCGGAATTCAATTCACAATCTAGAACACAAATCATAAACATGAAAAGGAAACATCACAGATGCACAGATATCTATCTATGGGGAAAGCAACTGCTCAAAATGCCTTCCTATTTTTATTGTATTAATCAAATAATATAGATGAATACATATGCTTGCTCAAGCATGAGCATAACCTGCAAGTGTATAGTCTATCTCTTTGCCTAACTGACTGACCCTAATCAACACTTAGCCAATTTTCAATCCCTCCAAGCTCTTATTTCCTTTCATTGTTCCTTAAAGACTTAACCCCTAATTTTAAGGGAAATTCCTCAATTGCATTGCTTAATTCCTTTAGGTTCATTCTCTGACTACATGCACCACTTGTACACATTAGAACAGTTTACGACTGATAGTACACTGCCTTGCAATCTCCATCTCAACTAGGTAACTGAAATTACCTTCATACAATAGTTATTTTTGGTTGATTGATCAGTTAAGTTAAATAGATGACCATTGAGTGTGATTAAAGTCACACTGCACAACTTGACCTTCCACTAGTTCCTCCAACAATTAGAACTAATTTCACTGACAATAATTAAATTTAACTTTTACAGATTACTACAAATTAGCAATAAATCACACTGAACTGAACTCAAGCTTCCCAAACTCGAATTAACTAAGTGACAAGTGCCATGCCACCTCAGTTAATTACGTCCAATATTTCTATTGAAATGGAAATTTGAATTTTCTCTATTTTGACCAAGGCAAGGTCAAACTCAAACTTTCTTGATGCATTTTCAACACTCCCTCTCAGTGTGAAAGTGATTATCAACCACCACAATCCTATTCCTGTGGAACTCAAACTTCCCTCTTGACAAAACCTTTGTCAAAATGTTAGCATATTGTTCCTTTGTCAGAATGTACTACAACAACATTATCTGTCTCATTACATAATCTCGTAAATGGTGATACCAGATATCTATATGCTTGGATCAATCATGAAAAACATGATTTTCAACGAGCTTGATGCAACTTTGATTATCATAGTACATCATAGTTGGATCCATCATCTGACCAAACAATCCAGTAAATATCTTTCTCATCCAAATAGCCTCACATGCTACTTGACTTACAACCATATATTTTGCTTCTACCGAACTGAGTGCCATAGATATTTTCTTCATGTTTTACCAAGAAACTGTTATGAACCCAACGCTAAAAATTCCACCTGATTTACTTTTTTGGTCTGATGGAGTCCTTGCCCAATTTTCATTTGTGAATCCACGCATATTCACTCTTTCTGTCTGTCTGTACCAAAGTCCAGACTAAGTGGTGCCTCTGACGGACCATAGAACATGCTTAGCTGCCCTCCAAAATAAGTTGGTTGACCTAACCATAGCTTGGCTTAGTTGGTTGACTACATAGAACATATATGGTCATTTGTTAACAAGATACATTAGTGAACCCAACAATTGTCAGTAAACAGTAGCATCCACTTCCTCACCTGAAGTAACATCCTCTTTCCTCTAGTTTGTCACTAGAGGAGTCTCCATGGGTTTACTATTGTCCATGCGGAACCTCTGAAGTATCTCGTTGGCATTCTTGACATGAGAGAAAAACAGTTCCCCATTTCCTTGTCATACTTCCAATTTGAGGAAATAGTGCATGAGACCCATGTCCTCCATTTAAAACTCTCTTGAAAGGTCCTCCTTGCAAGATCTAATCAAATGCTCATCACTAGTTAAAATCAAATCATCAACATATAATCAAATAATAATAAATTACCTTCTACAAAAATATGATAGAGGTTTTCATCCACTTCACTTTTGGTGAAGCCCAACCCGGTAATATAGTTATAGATGTTGGTGTAACAAGCATAAGATGCTTGCTTGAGACCATACAACACTCACTTGATTCCGCACACATGAGACTCTCAATCAAAATTATTGAAACCTTCTCGTTGCTTGATATACACCTCCTCCTCAATAACTCCATTGAGGTATGTTGCTTTCACATCCATGCAACCAGAGTAAGGATTGATCTGATGGATGAGTACCTTGCTACAAGAGAAAAGGTATCCTCATAGTCAATCCCTTCAACCTGAGAGTACCTCTTGGCCACAAACTTGGCCTTGTAATTTTCTATACTTCCATCTACAACATGATTTACCTTGAAGATCCATCTCGAACCTACAAAATATTTGTCTATTGGTCTTGGGACCACTTCCCAAACACTTTTGTTTACAATGGATTCATACTCCTCCACCATTGCATCAATCCATATGATTTTCTTTACTTCTTCCTCGAAACAGGATCACTTAGTCTCTACAAGCTCAGTCATTAGAGCCATGTAACAAGTGTATTAATCTGGTGACCTTCTCTACCTATGCTAATTTGAAGGAGCACCCACATTATCCCTCCCATCCTACACAAGTCTCTCATGGTAATGTTCTACCTTCTTTGGATGCATCTGCTTGTGTAGTTATGTCCACTCTTTTCTCCTCAATTTATGGTTGCTCCACAACTTCCTGAGGTTTCTTCTTTGGATCCAAGAGCTCCTCTTCTACTAGGATCTGAAGCTCCCTCTCAAGAGAGCACCACATCATTTTTTCTTCATCAAATTTTACATTCCTTGCACAAATCTCATTTTGAGGGATGGAAAATACACACAAAGTTGTGGGGAGTTTCCGTGTAACCCAGAAATACCCATAATTCTATTGTTGACTCTAGCTTCTTCCTCACATCTTTGGAGACATGGTAGTAAACAGAGGCTCCAACAATCTTGAAGTGCGACGCATCCAACTTCCTCCCCGAGAAATCGTCCTCCAGTGTAATCATGCCCAGAATCTGATAAGGACACTTGGTTCTGCAAATAGACTGTTGTGTTCCATGCCTCAACCCACAAGTTCATATGTAGGATTTGGTCATGCAACATCTCCCTCACTTCTCTCACAATGCTATGGTTCTTTCTCTCAACCACCCCATTCTACTGTGGGTAGTGGGGTGTTGTCAATTCCTGTTGAATGCCTTCTTTTGCACATAAATTTATAAATACATTAGACACGTACTCACCTCCATTATCGTTCCTGAGAGCCTTCACCTTCTTTCCCCTTCCTTTCTCAACTAGTGCCTTGAATTCTATGAGCTTGGAGAATGTCTCATCCTTCTTCCGAGTAAAGAAGATCCAACACTTGTGTGAAAATTTGTCAATAAAAATAAAAAAATATTTGTGCCTGGTAGTGGAGGCTATCAAGAATGTTCCATAGACATTAGAGCGGACCCTTTCCAGGACTACATGTTCTTTATTGTCCCAAAGAAAGTGGATTTTGTGTACTTCCCCAAAGTACATCCTTTACATACATCCTTCTTCTCAAGTGCTCCTTTGGGAAGGAATATGGTTATCTGTTGCATGATCTTTAAGATTCCATGATGCAAATGGACAAGTATTCTATGCAAAATCTCACTAACATAATGTCTCTACACTTTCTCCGCATTTGTGCTCAATGCAACACAATCCTCCACATATAGCTTGTATAGGTTTTTCACATGAACCCCGATCTCCTTCACCTGTCTCGTGGCTATGTGTAACTCAAGAATGCCTTTCCTTTGCTGAAGATCATAGCATACCCATGATATTCCAAAACTGCAACAAAGATGAGATTTTTCTTTACGCCCAGAATGAATATGACATCCTTGATCCTAAGGGGGGAGCCTAACTCCGTCTAAAAGGTGACTATATCGATCCTAGTCACAATGTACCTTCCATCGTCCCCCATCTCAATGTGCATCTGCACGTCTTTTTCCTCCAAGTCACTAAAAAAGTCTTTATTCCCCATCATGTGGAACAAGGCACCTAAGTCCAAGTATCACACGCTCCCCATCATTGTGCTGGCCATGCATGCAATGAGGGTAAATTCAAGTTCGAAATGTGAAGCCAAGGTTTCACCTACTTCTCCTCATGAGGTCTCCTTACTTGTATTCTTGTGTGGAAACTTCGTGGCAGAGTTCCTAATTCATGACAATGGAAGCATTTGATTTTTGACAAATATGTCTTCTTGCCACCTTGACTGGATTCTGGATTCAATTGGGATTTCTTCTCTCTTCCATTCTTTTCCTTTATATCCAATGCAATTTTTTCTTCATCCTCACCCTTGGATGAAGTCTCGTCTCTGTTACTATACCTTATTCCATCATGTACCAAATTGGATAATAAGTGCTCCCAATTTAGTAGTTTCTCCCTCCCATTCGTCGAATATTAATAGTTTTTCCAACTTTTAGGAAGGCTCAGAAAGGCTAGGCTTACCAAGTCTTCTTTAGGGGCATTAACGCCGATCCCACCAATTTCATCATGAAATTGTGTAAACTTGCTCAGATACTACGAAATCGTGCCATTCTTCTACATCTTGATACTTCAAAGTTTATCCTTGAGCTCCAGCTTCTAGTGGTCACTATTATTCTGGAACAAATCTATCATTGCTTGCCACATTGCATACAAAGTCTCTTTCTCATGGATATTTGAGACAATGTGGTCTTGAACTCCCTCCAATAATAATCTCCTCACCTTGGCTACACACTTCTTCCATTCTCCTAGATTCTGAGTATCAGCTGATGCTTCTTTCGAGATGTCATTATCAAAAAATTCCTTCAATCCATTATCTTCTAGAACTACCTCAATGCAATCCTTCCAAGAAACATAATTTCAGCTTTCCTCAAGGGCATACTCGAGTCTTAGTCCATTGAAATCCATCTTCTCAATCCTAAATAAAACCTACAATATTGATCTCCAAAATCGAACCTCTGAGAACCAACTTTGAATTTCCTACTCTATTGTGAATCTTGCTCTGATACCATGTAGAAATTAGGTTGTAGATTCGAAATTGCTCATGAAATTTACTAAATCACAAGACTCAAAGCTACTCTACTACTTTGTGGAATTCAATTCATAATATAGAACACAAATCATAGACATGCAAAAGGAAACATCACGCATGCATAAATATTTATTTAGGGGAAAACAACTGCTCAAAACCCCTTACCATATATATTGCATTAATAAAATAATAGAGATGACTACATATGCTTTCTCAAGCCTGAGCACAACCTACAAGTGTATAGTCTATCTCTCTACCTGACTGACTGAACCTGGCAAACACTTAGCCAATTTTCAAGCCCTCCAAGCTCCTATTTCCTTGTGTTGTTCCTTGAGGAATTAGCCCCTATTGTTTAGGGAAATTTCTCAATTGGATTGTGCAATACCTCTAGGCTCATTCTTTGACTACATGCACCACCTATACACATCGGAATAGTCTACAACTGATAGTACATTGCCTTGGAATCTCCATCTAAACTGGGTAACTCAAATTCTCTACATGCAATAGTTATTTTGGGTTGTTTGATAAGTTAACTGGATTACCACTGAGTGTAATTGAAGTCACACTACACAACTTGACCTTCCACTAGTTCCTCCAATAGTTAGAACTAGTTTAACTGACAATAACTCAATTTAACTAAAATAGATTTCTACAAATTAGCAATCAATCATACTGAACTAAACTCTAGCTTCCCCAACTTGAATTAACTGAGTTAACTAAGTGAAAATTTCCATGCCACCTTAGTTAACTACCTCTAATATTTTTGCTAAAATAGAAATTCGAATTTTCTCTAGTTTGACCAAGGCAAGGTCAAACTAAGATTTTATTGTTTCATTTTTAACATACCAAACACATTGATTTTGAAATTTATTCAAGATATGGTAGATGATGGTGTTTTTGTCTCTAAGACCAAACATACTGATTTTGATACTCATTCAATATATGATAGTTGTTGGTATTGATTTTTCCTTTAAGACCAAAGACACACACAAATAATATATATATATATATATACTTATATATATATATATATATAATATATATATATATATATATATATATTATATATATATATATATATATATATATATATATTTCAATTGAATCGAAAGTTTATATATCTTCACCAAATCCATCACAATGATGAAGTTTCTCTGACTTCATAATTTATTGAGGATGCAAAATGTTTTCATCAAGGGGGGATATTAGTTAATGGCATCTTCCTCTTATGATAATAACCCTCTAGTTATCATTAATGGGAATGTTAGAATGTGAACATATTAATGATTTCCTAGAGGTATTTTGACCAAGTTATTATTCAACAGCTCACCATATTGTAAAAAGCTTTTATCCCACATATATCATGGGATTTTTTTCCTTTCACTCTCTAATATATAATGGAGGTGAAGGAGACTCTATTGAGTGTGTGAGGTAAGCAAACATGCACCAATGGAGTGTGATGTCTATGTAATGTGACACAATGCTTATATGGGGGTCTTGCCTTCTATGATTTGACCTTTATCTACTAAATAAAGGAGCTACTTACATGAATGTTTCTCCAAACTAGCGTTTTACCATGTAAATTCCTTTGTTCCCTCTTTTTTATTTCTTGCTTGATTTCCTACATTTTCTTATGCTTTCTTAGGAGATATTTCCAAGTAGATATTTGTTATATGTTTATGCATATTTATCAAATCTAACATGGTATCAATGTTTATCTACAAATTAAAGAAGCAATGTGGTTCTAGTTGGTTCACAAAGCTAAGATATACAAATCATGGGGCTTGCTTACAATTCAGTATATCACTCTAAGACCAAACACATTTATCTTTATACTCATTCAAGATCTAGCTGATGGCATTTTCTGTCTTGAGTATTGTCTTACTGAATAGCAAGCTTGTATATATTCACCAAATCCAGCATAGTGACAAAGTTTCTTTAACTTTTTAATTTGTTGGGGATATGTCAAGTGGATCAAAGTGACATGATAACCTATGCTCTATGATGTGTTATGGTTAGGACAATGTCACTTATAGCTAAAATGGATCATGTATTTATGGAAAAGGGGTTGAGGAAGAGATTAGAAATGAGGATAACCATTACTACAAGAGAGAAGGCCACATATAGGAAAACCATGGAGTTTGCAAGGTAGACTTGTAACCAAGCTTGTTGTATTGATTGAAGCAATAAAAAGCCTAAAAGTAACAATGATTGAGATAAAAAAAAAAAAGTCGTGATTTTTTTTAATACGTAGACTTCTGTCAAATATTAGACAACATAGGCTAGCCTTCGAATGTTCAAGTCCTATTGGTCAGCATAATCGTAAGATAATTGACACCAAAAATGACGGATAGTAGTGTTGGTCATTTGACACTCCCGTTAGACATAAATCTTATCCATCGAATATCTGACGCATCATCATCAGCCTGTGTGCCCCCAAACTGACAAAACGATGCATCTGATATTCAAAACTCTCGTCGAAATAATTACACTTGATGTCAGTTATCTGACGATTATATGTCGAATGGGTCACTCAAGATTAATGGAAGGGAGCAACAGAACGATAACACTCCCATCGCATAATTTAAGTAGACCCAACATCTAATCGTCAATTTTTCCCATCGGACCAAACTAACTAATTATTGAATATCCGACAACCAACTGTCATAATTTTTCATTTCTTGGGCGACGAAAAACAATGCGGGAACTGTCATATATTTGACGTTTCATACATCGGATATCTAACGAGTTATAGCGTCATAAAACCGACTTCAAAATGTCATCTTTTATGACAATTTTAGCATTTTTTTCTTCGGATAATCAACATCTGTACTGTCAAATATTTGACGTTAACTAAACTATCAATTATTTGATAAAATGTCAACGACGAGTTGATGAGCACCAATATGTCAGTGGTCGATGCTAATAAGTCACATACCTGACTAATAGCAATTAGATTTTGGCCCCATTTGTACACCCTAACCAGCTCTTGCTCTAAGGACTCTATCAGAGCCCTTCTCTCCTCAAACATCACTTCTCTACTCTGAGCACTCCCTTCCTTGTTGCACCTATTCCTACTTGGAACTTGTAGAGATTATTCATCCTTATACCTACCTGCTTCTTACATCTAGAAGCTAAGTGTTTAAGGTAGGCCTCACCTCTATTGAAGATGGCATCATAACCCTTGTCCTTAAGGGTAGCTACTGAAATAAGATTATGGTCTAGGCCTAGAACATAGATAACATCTTTGAGATAGAGAGGATTACTTAACTCCCTCTTAAAACTTACAGTGCCAATTCCTCTAGTTGCATGCATGCCATTATCTCCTAGCTCAATATAAAATTTGTCCTTCTCCTTCAGGTGGTTGAAATACTTATTTTTCTTGGTCATGTGGAAGGATGCTCCTAAATCAATATACCATACATTGTTTTTTGTTGATATTTCCATGCAATCTATCAATGAGAAATATTTCTTGAACTGGGAAAAAAGCTTATCTACTTTCTCCGATGCAACTATATAATCCTAACTCAACTCCTTCTTTCAATTAGGACACTTATTGGAATGGTGTTTGAACTCACGGAAATGGAAGAACTTGATCTTGCTAAGATCCTTCTTCTTCTTCTCACCCTTCTAACTAGACTCAACCTCTCCTTTCCCCCTCTAGCCCTTGGCTTTGCTACCTTTTCCTACCAAGGAAAAGTTCTCATCATCCTTTGCTAGAGCTTCTCTACCAACTCTCATGCCTCTCTGTATTTCTTCTTAAACTCACTCACTCCATAACCTTTCCCAATTGGGAATATTATGTCTACCACTTATTGCATCCTCGAAATTATACCAAGACTTATGAAGTCCCAAAAGCGCAATACTCATAAGACCTTTTTCTACTACCATATCTCCCACACCACCTAGCTCATCCCGAACTTGAATGAACATTGAAATATGTGTGATGATGGGCTCTACTTTTCTCATTTGGATACTTCTTAGCTTCTCCTTAAGATAAATCTTCCTGGAATCACTAGAATCTTATACAAATCTAATATATATTTAAACATCTCATAAGTTGTCTTCTTCTCATGGAGATGAGGGACAATATGGTCTTTGATCCCCTCAAGAATGATCCTCCTCACCTTGGTTTCATTCTTGTATGTTTGGCTAGTTTTTGAGTATATGTAGGTGACACTATTTGCTACTTCACAAACTCTAGCACCCCATTATATTCTAACACCACTGGTATCCTCTCTTTCCATGCATAGAAATTTGTGTCTCCTTATAAACTATGATATGACCGTAGTCCTTGGAACACCATATCCAAAGAATTGCTCTACTCTTAAACCTCTTGCGCAAACCTCCTACTTGATCTGCATTGTCCACTAACTAGTCAACCTAGTGTTGGTATTTATACTGGTCTCTGCTTTGATACCATGTTAAATTTCCATGAAACCCTACAACTACTTAGATGAATATCTGAAAACTAAAATCTAGTTTACTTTCACCAAGATAAAAAGTCTCTTAACAATTCATAAGCGTCAGAATAAAAATATAGAAATAAAAACACATGCACAAATTGAAACATGTGTTTTCTTAGGAAACCTAACAGGAAAAAACCTACTTGCTTGATGTGGTATTTTACTGATTGTCTTGGAGAAATTGATCCTATTACAAATCAATCTATCTCTCTTGAGAAAGTGTTCTTCTTCCCCTTTTTTTGAGACTGAGAGACTTTTAGAGAGCACGAGAATGGCGACGATTCAGGTTTTTTGCAGGTCAAGCTTTTCCCTATCCAACGCAGCCTGGCATCGCTGCATCTCCGCGGCGCCTCCCCTCCAAGGTCCTGGCCTTGAGGTTGGTTGGATCGTTCTTTGTTTGCAGCGCAGTCTTTCTTTCCAGCAGTGCTCGTTCGGCGAAAGGGCTGTCCTCAGCACAGGCGTCCTCCTCATGTTCAGCTTCTCCCATGATGACTCTCGCCAGGTTCCCAGCAGGAGTTCAAGCGGTGCCTTGTTAGTAGACCACTCTCGTTTAACGGCTCAAACAGAGTCCCCTCTGCCCGAGGGCTTTTTTTCTTTTTCAATATCAAGGTTTTTCCCCTGTTTGGTCCTTTTTCCCCGCGAAGACTTTCTTTCTTTTCCACGCGGGGCTTTCTTGTTGGCCAAGCTTGAAGCCAGCTCCATGACTGTGGTACAGCAGAAGCTCTCTCAGCTCGGGGGATCGATTTTTTTCGGTTTGCTGCTAAATGCACCAGGCTCGTCTCCCTCTCTTCAGATCAGCTCAGGGGCGAGAAGCAGGACTTCGTTTCTCCTCTCCCTTCCCACGATTCAGCTTCCGTCTGCTTTACCCTCAGGAAGTAGCAGTCTGGAATTAAATGTGCTTCCAGATATTCTTAAATACTTTGAAAATTGCCTGCGCAGGGAGGATGTGTGGCAAGTGTTTGACGAAATACCACAAAGAGCTCTGGGCTCTTGGGGCAGAGCCCTAAGATATTGTTGTGAGACACAGCTTCGGCGGATAATCCTGCCTCTGTCTGGCCCAGCTAAGATGGATTTGGCCAGCTTCAGACTTCTCGAGCCTTTCCCAAGGACTCATTTCGCCCGCTGCCCTGCGCAGGGAAATTTTAATCAGGCGCAGATGGGGCCCTTGACAAGTTGTGCCTGTTCCAGTGTCTTCTCTTCTCAGTTTTGCAGAGAACGACTTTCGCCAAAGCATCCTGAGTCTTTTCAGATCGTTGTTGGGTTCCTCTCAGGCAAAACAATGCTTCAGTGGGTAAGCCCTTCTGATCTTGTGCAAGACCTCAAGCAAGCACTGAACCTCAGAATGGGGATTCCCTCTGCTTCTCAAAGGCTTCTCTTCAAAGGTAAACAGCTTGAAGATCTCCTGCCCCTTTCTTTTTACGACATCCAAAGAAATGCTTCCATCTTTCTCTCCCTTCGTTTGAGAGGGGGAGCAACAGGACAGTCATCTTCAGCAGCAGCGTTTTCTTACAGAGATGTTGTCCATGCTCAGAAACCCAAGAACTCAGCTACTCCAGCCCAAGCTCCAAAACCGTTTTTGGTGGACAAGCTGGAAGAAACCCCCTCCATAGAAATAAAGCATCCAACGATGGACAGGCAGGGCCAACTGCTTGCAGAATTTGGCATTATTTGCAGGTTCAATGGGTTATGGCCTCGCACAGAGGATCTCTACAAATGGGTTTACTCCAACTGGACCAACAATTGCAAGGTGCTTTTCTGTTCTAAAGGTTTCTTCATTGTTGTTTTCATTGACAGTGAGGATTATCATAAAGCATTAACTGGGGGACCTTGGTTCTGGAACTCAGCAGGTCTCTTCTTAACCCCTTGGTTCCCAGATTTTGATCCTTCTACAGTTGTTATTACCAATCTCCCCATCTGGGTCAGACTTCCCAACCTCCCGGTCCATTTATGGCACTTTGTTGTGTTTGAAGGAATTGGTAACTCTCTAGGCCACCATCTAGTCACAGATACTTCCAGATTGGAAAAGCGCCTCTACACCTTCGCCAGAATCTGCGCAGAAATAGACGTGAGCAAAGGACTACCTGATCAGATCATTCTGAAAATCAGAGACTTCCACTGGTCTCAGACACTAGATTATGAGAACACAGCATTCCGCTGCAGAAATTGCCATCTCACAGGGCACCTTCATCGATCTTGCCCAGCGATCCCAACCCAAAAGAAGAAGACTGCTCCCAAGCCGAAATCCAAAAGCTGGAAGGCTTGTGACCCGCCTCCCATGGATGATTTTATTTCCAGCTTTGATGAAGAGGAAGAGAATGAGGACGGGATGGACGATTCACTCGCACAGGACCCGCCCCCAATAGGTCCTGTGAAGTCCATGGCCCCTCCTCTCTCACAGAAACGAACTCATGAAACCTCTCCTTCGAACTTAGACAAGGAGATCTCCCCGTCCGCCCAGCGTAGTCTGCAAGTTCTACCATCCATTCAGGATCAATTTGGATGGGTCAAAGTTGGTAAGAAGAAAGGGAAAAAGGGTCGAACTGAGGATTCCACTCAAGATGGGTTGAATCCCCAGTAATGCTCTTGCCTCCTAGCCAATTCTGTCAGCTTCTAGTCTAGCACTGCTCTCTTCCTTTCGACTTCTCCGAGCCTAGGTGGATAGTTCATCCTTGCCGGCTGCCCTGTTTCTTTGGGGTTCTGTAGGAGGTCTTTTGGTTAAGATGTCTTGTTCTCTGCTTGGCCACGGGCTCTAGTTAGCCCGGGCAGCCCTTTTGTACAATATTTTTGTTCCTTAATACAAATGCTTACTTACAAAAAAAAAAAAAAAGTGTTCTTCTTCCCTTACAAATATCAACTAATATATTTGATCTCAACCTACCTTAATCACTACTTGATCTCGGCCCTCTAACTCACAACCAATCCTCTATTGCTTCCTTGACTTGCTCTACAAACTCTACTTCCTTACTCAATTATTCTCCTCCTTCCTTGGGCACTTGGGATCCTTATTCCTTATGTATATTACCTATTTTGTAATGTACTTTAGGTCCTATTTTATAGTGCACTATTTCCCTATTTCTTAGCGCATTTGCGTCTTATTTCTTAGGAACCCAACTCCTATTCTCTACGCACAACCAACTCCTAACTCTTTTCACACTTGTTCCTCCTATTTCTTAGGAAACAATTCCTGCGCTCTCCACAAAAAAGGCTCTCTCACAATAATGTGTGAGCTCTATCTTGTCACAATCCTTTGTGCACAAAACAAATTGTATTCTGTGTAGCTACGCCCTCCTAATTATAGACCCAATTTGAACATGCAAGGAGGCTCAGTTCAAATTTAGAACTCGAGTTCTAATTGATAAGTTAACTGAGAGTGAAACTCTTTCCTTCTCCAATCAACACTAGATTTCTTAACTCATACTTCCTTAAATCAAGGCTAAAGGCTAACTCACTCTAACTAAACTTGTAACTACCACCTCATTCTGTAGTCAAACTGATGAAGACTACACTTAAATGAAGCTCCACCTCTATTCATATTAACTTGATTATTATTCTAGTACACTGGAAATAACTCATCCTAACTGAAATCTAACTCATGAGGACAAATTGAGGTCTTCATTGGCTAAGGAACAAGCTAAAACACCATTCTGGCTACATCTTCAACATAAAAAATTATGGTGAATTGTTTGGTTTTCCAATGGAAAAACTTAAAGATGTTGAAGACCTTTAGTCTTCTAGAACTATTAGTTGTACCAAGTTGTCAATGGGAAGATGTCTCAATGGATCTTATCATAGGTCTACAAAAATTTGAAGGGAAGAATGTCATCATGGTGGTGGTGGATTGACTCACAAAGTAAGCCCATTTTACTCATTCACATCCCTTTTAAGAATCTATGGTAGTCATGCCATTCATGCAAACAACTCATGAGCTACATGGAAACGAAAATATCATTATAAGTGACAAAGATATCATTTCCCATGGTAGCTATTACACTCGTTTCTTTTTTCTTTTTTTAGTACCCAATTGGCATGGAAATCCTCTTGCCATTCCCTATCTGATGAAAGTTGATATTGTGAATAAATACATACACGATGATATTTATTATTTTACATGAAAAAAATAGTCATAATGGATCAAGTAGTTTATGTTGGCAAAATAGTGGTGCAGCACTTTCTTCCATGCTCCATCCAAAATGTTCCTATGTATAACACTATATAGGTATCACTCTCTATATTTCACATCACTAATGAGAGGGAACATAAGGTGAAAGTAGTGAAGGATCACATCTAGCACCAATAAGTGGCTATCCAACTATTAAAAAAAAACATGGCTATAGCACAAGTTGGGAGCTTATGATCTTGCAATCATTACAAATAGATGTCCCTAAACAAATAAAATAATGATAATAAATTAGCTCCCAAGTAGTATGACCCCTTTCTAAAGTGTAAAAATGGGAACTATGGATTACAAATTGGAGTTTTCGCCTTCTTGTGTACATCTAGTATTCCAAGTTTCATGTTAAAATAAGGAAACCAATGAAAATATCCAAGCTAAAACTACTTTTAAAAAGCTTCATGAAGAGTGGGAAATCATATTAGAACCTAAAATAGTCATTCGCACATAGATCAACAATATAAGGATCCAAGAAATTACTAAGAACCTTATCAAGTGAAAGAAATTACAAACAACAATGTGGCTTGGAAACATGAGTTTTTCATATAAAATGACCCATGAGTGATCAACATTGATAGTAACACTTGTTTGAAGGGGAGGGGCATTTAATCCCCTAACCATCAATTCATTGATTATCCTTATATTATTTATAGTTATATGTTGCCTTATTAGAGCTTAAGAGTGCTCTCTATCCCTTTTTTCTCTTATGTATGCACATCTAGGAGACTTGTTCGAAGGATTATAATATTGTGTAATTTTACATCTTGTAATAGGATGTTTCCCCTTTGAGAGGCTTCTTATTCATTCACTCTTTCACTTGATTTACAAATGGGATTATTGTGTTCAATATTTATATGCTTATTTGGCTATTTGATCCATAACATGATTCACCCACTACCCATGCCTTTCAATCTTAGTCTCTTTATTCTTATGAGGAGTATAGAGATAATGCCTCCACTTAACACTTGGCCATAATTCTACATCCTCAATACTCAACCATTTAGAGGACATACTTCCACTAATAAATGAAACCAATAGGGCTTTGCATGGACCTATAAAGAAGCTTTAGGAAAGGGTTGTGCCCATTATTCCTATAAATTTGATGACTTCTAAAAGTTGAGCTCAACCCTATGTTCATAATGAATACAAGTCCAAGAACCATTTATAATCACACCTCCCTATTTAAACTCTTTTAATTTCCACCAAAGCTCTGAAACCATTAATCCCTTCTCCAAGTGTTATCAAACTCAAGATCCAATCCAAAATGTGTTCCATTATATGTTTGAACTTATCCTTTATACCCGTGACTATTTATAATCACTCAACCCATGGTTACGATAATGTATTAGCACATACATTAATGAATTGTGGAAAAATAAAATGATGATATTTGTTCACTAATTCATTATGTATTAGTTATGATGATGTAATACTAGAAAATGTTAGTTAAAATGAGGAAAAATGGTGCTTCAAAAACTGATGATGTACACAATAACAACACAAAGATTTTACTTTGAACACCTATTTGGAAAAACCAACTTAAAATGGTTTCTTCACTTCTTTCCCAATAATAATATTTAAGTGTATGTATGGGACCATGCTCTAAGTGATTTTCTTACTCACCTTCTTCATTCTTGTAGACAAGATTTTATTTCTCAAGGATATTTTGTGTTCCACCTATGACAATATTGTAAGGATCATTTTGTCCATTCGGTCTTAGGAACAATGTTCTATTGCTATCATCTTTCCTCTTTATAATAGTATTATGCTTTGGAAAATTAGAACTAAATAAGAGTATTGATAACAACAGGGATAGAAAGAATAGTTATAACCTACCTTTGACAACAAGATTTTCATATTCTTCACTCTACTTTCTGATGTTTTATTTAAGTCCATCACTCCTCTTACACAATTCTTATAAATAAAATACATATTTTATATCCAACTCACACTCTCATTCTAATATCATTGCATGCCCATTTGGAGCTCATGTATGTTCTTGTTCTAAATGTGGATAGATTTCATGTTTGAGTATTATTCTCACCATATTTAGCACTATCCTCTAACTACTCATGAATACTGTTTCTCTAGATATGTGTGGATAAAGTCAATTCTTGAGGCTTCTTCTCAACATATTTAGAGTTATCCTCACTTTACGCAGATGGGTTTTCTAGGTTATGGAACCCTTTACCTTGATACTCTTTCTTACTTTTTGACATGAACATTAATGGACCATCCAAACAACCTATACTACCTTCCAATTTTCTTTGGATTGTCTCCTAACCCTTTTTATCCATATCGGCTCTCATCTTCTCCTATATTTTCAATATACCTCTTTATTACCTTTCATCTAATGGTTCCATCACCCTTAATAATCCAAGAGACCCCTAAGAAGTCATTACCAATCCCTCCTCATCTTATTAGTACACACTCTGAAAGTTACTAGTGAAACTCCCTAGTGTATTGCATCTTATAATCTATTTTATGCATTACAATTCTTCTTCATGGTTATTTTTTCCTATGGATGTCACATGGCATTTCCTAGTTCATAAAACTATACACATGTTGCTAGCCTACATGGCCACATTGTTTATAAAGTAGACCTTGATTTTGTTTAGAACAATGTAAAATTATTCTTCTTTACCATCCTAATATTAGCCTACGTTTCCCCATACTCTGCATAAATACTTGAGAAAATTGTAGAGGGTGAACCTCTCAAACTTCACCTCCTTCCTCTTTATAAGTTTCTCCTCATTCTATTTGCATCCTAACCTACACATGCCCAAATATATGCATCCCAACCTACACTCATACCTCTCTCCACATTATCAAGGCTTCATCTTTAGTAATAACAACCTATGACCAATAAGATTAAAAGGGCCTATATTGACTCTAAACCCCAATATATTTCCATTTGCTAAATATATTCACCTCTAATAATAATGACCTACAACCAATAATATTTTTAAAGTGTATATTATATAATTAGGAGAAGACATATATTAATTAAGAATATATATAAACATATAAAAGATCCCCATCCTCATCTCAATCCATGGTGATAAGAAGTTGAGCATGAAACCTAGTGTAAACATGTTTTTTTGTCTCTTATTATGCAAGAAATTTGTGTGACTTTCCTCATGCAAGAAAGTTTGGAATGTAATTTTTCTAGGAATTTGGAAAAATTAGAAGTTTCCTGTAGATGGCCTCTATAGAACAAATATATTTGGCCTTTTAAATTTCTTTACTATCAAGAAATTGTTTTTTGTATTTCTCAGTTGTATACCTTTGCTACAAAAATTTTACTAATATAAATCTCCTAGTTCTAGTTAAATAAAACCCATATGTCATAGAAAATATGCTCATGCATCAAAATTTTCAACCATCCATGGGTAAAATTAATTAAGGCTTTGACAATTTATAATAGACTCAAAAACAACTAATGTGAATGATCCAATAAACCTTCACGAATCATTTATAATTATCCTTGTACTTACCTCTGTGTGTTGAATCATATACCTAATTACTTCTCCATAAGGTATCATTGGAGTTGTGTTTGCTACATGGTATACAAAGGATTGTTTTAAACATTGTGCTACAGAGAGATTTTCTTCATCCATTTCACCCACATTCTTGTCATCCCTAAGCCCTTCCCCAATTTTTAATAGACAAAATAGTTCATTGTATTTTTGGGCTCTATCAAACACAATAGTGTAGTGATGTGTCTACATAAATGGAAATTTTAGCATCCCTGGTGGTCTGAGCTTCCATGATTGGATACTTGCCTCTAATAGACTCATTTCCCCTCATAGCCAATGACTATGTAGTTGTGCAATTATGTTTGCTTAGTGGTGTTGACTCCTTTAAAAACTTCATTTGATTCTTTTGTTTTCCTACAATCGATCCCTTCTATTCACCTTCCCTTTCTCATCATACCCTTTAGTATCCCTATGGACATCCATATAGCTTAGTGCAACACAAAAGAAAGGCGTGATAGTTTAGCTCAAAATTCACATTAAATGCATGAATAGCTAGCTTCTAGAAATTGAAACTAGAAATTAGTTTTAAGGATGGTGGTGTTGATCCTAACTTAATGTGAATTCCATCATAGTAGGGATTTTAAGTTAGGCAGTAATTATAGTTTGACCTCATCTTTCTTAATAATCAATGTTTAGAGAAAATGTAAAGAAAGAATGGCTAATGTAAATATATCACAGTGTTTGAACTAGGGAAAGCTTAGATTCACATATATGTCATCACTAGATAAAATAATGAAACAACCACCTATCTCATTTAAATTTATAGAAAAAGAAAAATAAAATGTCGATTGAACAGAAGAATTTCAAATTCAAATACCTAGTTAGCAAAGACAAAAGAAATATGGCCTTTCTTAGGCCATAACATTCTTAAGTTTTGTTGGAAATTTTGAGTGTAACAAGAGGAGTATGATCATTACTTCAACACATAAACTATTCAAATAAAAAAACCTTGGATCCAACTTCAAACTTTTAAATCAAAATACTAAAGGAAAGTTCATATTTATTTGTAGATTCAAAAGGGTCATAATTCAAGTTGTGGCACCATCAATTAAAATAAGATAAGACTAGCCTTAATGTTGTGTTAATGCATTGTGAATTATGTATGTTAGGTTTTGATTACTATTTTTGAAAATGTGGTCGTGCATGCGAGAACTCAACTAGATCAATATTTATAAAGAGAAACCTTATTTATTAAGCTAGATCTCTATTGAGGATATCATCATTTTAGAATGAAAGAAGTAGACACCCCCAAAATAAAATTAAGAACACATTAATATCATTTTTTATTTCTAGAGATTCTTTTAGGGTTACTAATGCACCAATACATTTCAAAGCTTAATAAATTCTCTTTTAAAGACTTCCTTAAAAGAATGATTTCTATATTTTTTATGATATACTATTTTAAAATAAATCTTGAGAAGAGAATGTACAAAACATTAACAATGACTTAGAACTATTGGAGGAGCAACAATGATATGTGAAACCTTCCAAGTGTGTCTTTAGGGTTTTGGAAGTGAAATATGTGGGAATATTGCATCTCATGTGTTACACAGTAATTTATCACCGCTTTCACTCCCGGTCTTCTCACTGTATCATGTGTCTAAGTCAAACATGCTTATGACAGACAAATGCTCTCCTATGCTACTAATTGACAAACTTTTCCTAAGTTTTCTGCCTCATCACAGCTATAGGCTTAATAAACGCGCTGAAAGGCGCTCATGAATAGCTCAACTGCACTGCCAGCACAGAAGTACATCTGATTCCCGCGATGGCCCGATTTTATGCACCAGCGCAGGGGTATGTGTTAACTTCAACGATGATCTGACTGGCTACACTGATCACTGGCGATGTCAGCGCTGAATGTCAGTTATGTGCCTGCGATGATCCAAATTGGGCGAATTTGTTCCAATAGTCGGCCTTCTAGATGACTCTAGACCTGGTTGTTGGCATTGTTTATGTCACCCTTCCCTCCCTGGTGTGGCAGTTCCGTCAATTGTGCTACCTTCCTTTGGTATAAGCTCACTCTTCCACCTTTCATGGAGACTCCTTTTCCTATTTAAACTCTCACCATTGCTATGCATTGCTAGTTTTTCTGATAGTTGGCTAGTTGAGCAGTGATGTTAGTGTTTTGTGAGTTTGCTAGATAGCTGGTGTGAGTGTGGCAAGTGTGGGATTGTTGATAGCTTGTGGAAGGTTGTGAAGTGCCCTTAATCTTGTGTAAAGCTTATGAGTGAGAGAGCTCTTGCATGTTGGGAGATCCATCTCCAAAGAGTGAATGCTTGAAGACCATGTTGGTTGGATCCTTCTGAGAAGGCTTGTGACGTCAAGACTTTGGTTGTAAGTTGACTCTTATTTCATTATTAACGCAATCAATGATGTTTTCCTATGTCTTGTATGAAATGTACTTGATAGCTCATGACTTCTTGACTTTGCGAGTAAATAGTTCATTGCCGTTTCTGGTTATGTGCTTTGTTGTATTTCCTTTGCTTTGTTTGAGGTTGATCACTCATTGAGGAGAAGGAAGCAGAAGCTAGAGCAATGCAATGGAACTCCATCGACCACCGGTTAAGGTAGGCCTCCAACTTTAACTGTTTAAGGAAAGCTATTGTTGATTTGTCCTTGTTTGTGACTAGACCCACTCTAGGGCTAGAGGGGTTGCCTATGTCCGCAGAGGGAACACTTTCCTGCATCACAAATTGGCGACTCCGCTGGGGAGGAGTTTTGGCCTTTTTTTTCTTGTTTGCTCTTGCCTTGATTTTTTGATTTGATCTCTTTTGAAGTTTTGGGGATTAGTCACCAGTCCTCTGAGTTTCCTGGGTTGATCTGGGAAATACCCCTATTTGATTGAAGGATTGGCTGTTTTTGATTTGGGATTTTTGGTTCGCTTGTCATTGTTTTGAACATCATCGCGGATTTAATTTTAACAGTTGCGTTGTCATCGCGCTCACCCTTTTGTAGCATCCTGTGCATCGCATAATTATGCCTCACAGATGCGATGGTTCTAAAAGTTGACCATCGTGGGAAAGCCGTGTACTTCTGCGCTGACATCGCTTTGTTGTTGTGGCTAGTGCTTTATCAGCACTTGTTTCTTGTGTATTACCCGCGCTGATTGATGTAGAATTGTTTTTCTCAATTCTACCTCCTGAGTCCATCAGTCCTACTGGTCCCTTGCTTTTCTCAATTGCTTGATGACTTGTTTTTCACTGTTCATGGTGAAGGCACTCTCTTGTGAGTGTTGTTGAATGAATCTTGTTTTTTTGCTTATGTGACTTAGATCATCAAATTTTCAAGTTCCTTGAATCTGTTGGCTTGGTTGCTTGTTTGCACAAGGTTCGTTTGCAGCGTTTTGTTGGTTTGATTAAGCCTTCCCCTTTGCCTGTTTTTGGTTGATTGTTTAATGAATGTTACTGAACCAATCTTTGGCATTGATTCGATTTCTTTTCACTACCAAACATAGATTACAATTATTTGGATCAACCGGGCTTTTCCACACTTGCTTGTTGCTTAGTTGTTTCGTCTAGATTTAAAGACATCAAAATCAAAAAGGTTGCATTCATTTAGTGTACGAAAGTGAAAGTGAATTTGCATTTCAAGTTTGCATATTGGAAAGCGAATGATAAGATCTCTCATTAGTAGTATCCGTGCACTTTAGGAATTGATGTCTATATGCATTGAGTGACTGCCTTTGTTGTCTTGGTTTTCTTAGTTTGGAAATGATCTCTCTACCCTCCCGTAGGTAGGTGTTCATTGAAGAAAAATGATTTTTCATTCATCCTAGCTGCATCCTAGGATTTATTATATACATATGGTAAGGCCTGAAAATTGAAACATAATTCAAGATCAACCTTAAAATGAACTGAATAAATCTAACAACACATTGGAACATAACACTCACTAGTTAGAGGTCTAGGCTAGAGATGTGCTCCGGCGTCGTTAAACCTAGTCACTTTTGTTTCCACTCAAGGTTGGGTGATTCCTCCTTCTGTGACTCAATAGTGGTCTAGTACGGAATTGTGCTCCCATGTACCGTCGAGTATATGTTGAGAGACCCCACTAGGTTTATCATCCTTTATCCATAGGAAGCCGTGTCTGCCGCCTTACAAACCATAACGCACCGAACACAGCATTCGAGAAGATTGACTGCCATACTGAAAGTCCTTGGTTTTCATATGACTGCCAAGGTGTATATGTATTTTTACGGATTGTCTGGTAAACCTTTTGCCTAGTTATCCAGAGTAGTCACTTTCACTCCTTTTCGGACTCCCTAAAAGAAAAGGTTCATCTGAGCACTTGTCACTTCAGGCTCATTAAACATTCAAAGGCAACTAGAGTCATCTTTTGATCCTTTTCTCGACTCTTTAAAGATGAAAAGGTCAAGTTGTGTTCTTGTGTTTTAAAATTTATTCGGCCATGTTCACATTTACCTTGTTAGATCTTGTTTGCATTAGCTTGAGTAGGGTTCTTTCTCGTTAGTTTTCCTATGGTTTTTTAATCGAATCATCCTGGCGGAATCACCGATCCCGTCTCCTGTTCCAAGTGACCAAGGGTCTCCCTCTTCTGTTGCTCCTGAGATACCGGTTGATAGTGATACTCTCTCTGTTATTCCGAGTATCCAACCGATTAACTCTCGCACTCCAAAAGACGAGTCCTACGATATCCATTGGAACCCCATTTGGGAGCCTTCCGAAGAAGATATTCCCGGTACTCCTCCTAGTGTTTCGGTCCCAATGTCTTCTTCTGACATGGATGACACATCCCCCATCACAAGTGAAGGATCCATTGTGATGAGTAGTGAAATTCCTATCTCAATGGAAACTCCACCCTTTAGTGTCACCCCTCTCAGTGTCACGCTGCCCTTACACTATAGGGCTTTGAGGGATGTTATTAGTTCTAGGACCTCCCTTATGAGTTCTATGTGGTCTCATACCATCACTCCGACTTCAAAGTCTTTTATTCCTCAAATTCATAATGTGTCTGTCACCTCAGTCCCGACTATTCCAACTGTCTGTGTGGCTTCTTCAGCCCCTTTTGTTGGTGCCATCACTGCATCCTCAGTTGTGACCACTATTGCTAGACCTTCCCCCGGATCGATGAATAGTGGCCCATCGGTATCTACATCCAGAGTTGTTGATCCTAATGCCCCACGTTCATTTGGTTCCATTCTAGCAGGGAGCATACGGTCAATATTTGTATGCTCTTCAGAATCCAGGCACGTAAGGTCCGTTATATTATTACGATTATCAAAGAGCTCACCTTCATCACCCCGGACCTTTACCATCTCAGCCTGCAGTTGAGGTCATAGTCCCATTATCTATTGCTTGGGGTCCCACCGGTTTGGAGGTGGCCAAGTACCCCCCTGTGAATTTTCAAGGACCACCTTATCAAGGTCAGTTGTCTTACACGCAGCCCTCCTATGGGAAGCAATATTATGGACATCCTTATCCAGGGCAACCAAGAGGCCCACAAGGGCAACCCTTCCAGGGACAACCTTTGGCTTCTAGTGGGTCATCTTTTACTTATCTTGGGCAACCCTCTAGTAATTCAGGACAACCTTACATGCAACAAGGTAAACCTAGTGTCCAGTAGGGCTACCCTTTTGGGCAGGTCGGTCAGCCTTACGTACAGCAAGGCCAACCCACTGTCCAGTCTGCTCAACCATCTGGACAAGTTGGTCAGCCTCAAATCCAATCAGGTCAACCAATTATCCAATCTACTCAGCCATCTGGTCCATCAGGACAGCCCTCAGTTGTGCAAGGACAACCCAATACCTAGCAGGCTCAACCTTCTAAGCAAATAGGTCAATCTCAACATCAACTAGGTCAACCTTCTAGCCAGGTGGCTCAGCCTCAAGTCTCTCAAGGACATCTTTCTGGGCCTGCTTAATTGGGCACTCAAATGATTGTTCCTTCTCAATCTCCACCTGGTTTTCAGCCCCAGTCTAGGCTCCAGAACCAATCTGGTCTTCAAATGCAGGTTGGATCTCAATCTCAACCTACTTATCAAATGCAGCCTGGCCCCCAGGCTCAGCTTGGAGCCCAGCCACCTTATGGTTTCCAGCAATCCCAAGGGAAAACTCAATTTGCCCCGTATCAAAATTATCAACAACTGCAGGTGAGTCCTTATCAGAATTACCAGCAACTGTATGTTGCTCCTGTAGGCCAAGTTGGTAATCAATGGAATGCTGGGGGGAAAATCTAGGGTCAGCCATACGGTTATATCTACAACCCCTACAGACAAAATCCCTAGAGGAAGAACCCTCCTAGGCCAAACCCGTCTGGACAATCTTAGTGGGGGCAATAAGCAACTGGTTGGAACTCTGGTGCTACCTCTTACCCACGGTCTCAGATGTCCTTTAATCCTTAGTTACCCTTTTTAGTAATGTTGGAGTTACCGGATGTGTCCAAACTGACCAATGATCCTATCCTTCATAATCTGTATTGGCCATCGGTTCCAACTAAGATTCCCAGTGATTGTCCCAAATTCGATGGTAAAGCTGGAGAAGACCCCCAAGCCCATGTTATGACTTACCATCTATGGTGTTCGTCAAATTCGTGACTTGATGATTCAATCCGGCTCCACCTTTTTCAAAGGACCCTCATTGGCTCTACTACTAAATGGTATATTGAGTTGGCTCACGGATCTTTTCAGGATTTTAACTTGTTGGTTATGGCATTTTTAACTCATTTTCAATTGTCGACTCTATATGAAATGGGCACACATCTCGTGACATCCCTTAAATAAACAATGGCTATGCACATCTCTGATCATATCCATGAATGGAGACGGCGTCGCCGTTTGATTAAGTTTTGGATTCCTGATCAGCTCCTGACTGACTGGTTCACGACCTCATTCGTCGATCCGATATCACGGGACATTGCTATGGGGGCATGTGTAACTGAGGAGCAGGCCATTGCGCGTGCTCAGTACCTTGACTTGGTTTATTCCCAGTCCGGTATGCTATATGATTATTTTCCTGATGCCCCGAGGCTCGGAACTTCCAAAGCCCCGCCAACACCATCTGTTGATAGTATCATTGGTTCTGTCAATCCGCCCTCTAAGAAATCTTCTGTGAACTTTGGGAAGCAAAAGTCGAATGCTTCGAATGAAAATACTTCTCAGGCTGTATCCAATTCTGGTAATACTTCTGAGGTTAATGTCGTCCACTCCACCATGGCGGATAAAGCATCGAAAGGAAAAAAGAAGGGAAAAGGAAAGAATAAAGCCGATCAACCGAAGCAGGATTCCGCTAAACCTCCGCCTGAGGAGGGAACCAAACGCAAGCCCAAGTATCCTTGCCTTATCTGTGACGAGGATCACTATACCAAAGACTGCTCGAGGCAATCTGAAGTTAGTCGTTTGTTGAAAGGTGCTCCTAGGACTCTTGTGGTGCTAAAAGAACCTTTTCCCTCGCAGCAAATGCAAATGGTAGCTGATCCATCCCAATCCTCTTCTCCTTTTGGTTCTCAAGTGTTTATGGCTGGGACGATTCTCGTCCACATTAGTACTTGAGAAAAATAATATCCGTCGCCTACCGGGAAAGAGTCAGAGGTCCCCACTAGCGCTCCTCCATCTAGTTCTGGTCCGCTCCATAATGAGAGACCTAGCACTGAGACGCCCATCCGACCCCCTTTTAAAGGTGTACTCCGGAAATATTCTTACAACCCTAATGCTCGTGTTGCTCAACATTATAGCATCGTTGAGGACTTAGCCCAGGCTCCGTCAGCGATGTTCACTCTAGAAGTTGTCCAGAGTTTCCCCTCTCAGAGGAAGTCCTTGCTATCGACTATCGATGGCAAGGACCTGGCCGACTCAGATTTGATTTCTTTTGACCTCGACGGCCATATACCGAGACTACCTCACCAAATTTCCTTCCTTATCCAAGTCATCATCAACTCTAAAACGATTCATCATACCGTCATTGATGAGGGCGCTTCAACTTGCATAATGTCTGTTGCTTGTTGGAAGGTTATTGGTTCTCCAACTCTGAGCCAGTCTCCTATGACCTTGGAAGCCTTTGATGGGAGAGAGTCTTGCCCTTATGGTATACTCCAACATTTGCCTATTACTTTGGAAGGGAAGACGGTCAAAGTGGAAGTTGAAGTCATTGATGCCAATCTAACCTACAACCTCCTTTTGGGCCGAAGCTGGACATATGTCATGTGATTCGTGGCTTCATCTCTATTTCTTGTCATTCGTTTCCCTCATCAAGGGAAGATCGTCACAATAGACCAGCTTTCTTTCTTCGCCTCCTCTTCCGAAGGCAGCGTGCCTTTTGTGGAGCATATCTCCATTCCATGGGAGAGTGTGGGAGCTGGACTCTTTAAAGATCCTGCCCTTATGGGTGTTTTTTCACTCCCACCTCCAAACGTCACTCCTATTAATATGATTTCCGTTCGCTCTGATCCGTGGGTTCTTCCCCCCACTGATCAGATAGAATCTTGGGGCGATGAGATGTCATTGAGTCCTACCGAGCTCAACTACGTCGAGATTGTTTCTGCATACGCTCCCCCTCCTAAATCTGCTCCTTCGAGTAGAGCTCTCGACTCGTACGCTCATTCCCCTTGGCTTGGAGACCACACTTCTTTATACCCTTTAAAGGAAATATTTCCTTCTAATGAAGCCATTATCAAGACCATGTCTCTCGAGGAACCCCCTTGGTTTGATCGCCACCATCATTCCTCGTTTCTCCTTGCCCACCAGGAAATGCTTACCTGTCTCGAGCAGTTTGCTCCTTGTCCCCCCCCGCAACCCCTTCAGACACCCATTCAAGTTTATCAAGTGTCCTCTGAAGGAAACATTGGAAACATCATGCAAACCCAGCCAATCGACATCTATGTTAAACCAGGGATTGTCGAGCACGTCTCTGTTGGAGTAACTTGTACTCCTGAGGAGATTTAGCTCTATACTGATCTTTTTCATGAATTCTGTGATGTGTTTGCTTGTTCTTACAAAGAAATGCCCGGCATTGATCCTAGCATCATGGTGCATGAGATACCTACATATCCGGGTGTTAAGCCTGTTTGAAAACGTTTACGCTCCGTACACCCCCGAAAGGCTGCAGCTATTAAAGCGGAAGTTGAAAAGATTCTTAAGGATGATTTCATATACCCCATCCCACTCATAGATTGGGTCTCCAATATCATCCCTGGGACTAAAAAATAGGGCACCATCAAGGTCTATGTTGATTACCGTGATATTAATCGAGCTTGTCCCAAAGATAACTACCCACACCCTTCATTGACCAGCTCATTGATGAGTGTGCTAGAAGTGAAATGTACTCATTCATGGATGATTTTTCTAGTTATAACCAGATTAATATTGCGCCCGCTGATCAGCACAAGACTGCCTTTATCTATCCGTGGGGCACTTTCGCCTACAAAACGCTCCCTTTTAGTTTGAAAAATGTCGATGCTACCTTCCAACGCGTGATGTCTTATGCATTCCATGATATTCGACACATTGTGCAACCTTGCCTGGATGATCTACCAGCTCATTCAGCTAAATGCCAAGACCATCCCACTCACCTTCGCGAAATCTTTCTCTACTGTCGACACTACCACATCCGGCTCAATCCACATAAGTGTGTCTTCTGCGTCGAGTCCGGTAGAATTCTCAGGTTCATCGTCTCTCGAGAGGGCATCCGTTTGGATCCCCTTAAAGTCGAGGCCATTCTGAATCTTCCTCCCCCTACTTCTTTACAGCAATTGCAGAGTTTGCAGGGCAAAGCAAATTTTTTACGACGCTTCATTCTGAACTATGCCGAAGTGGCCAAAGGTTTCATGTGGTTATTAAAGCGGGACACCCCTTTTCTTTGGGATGCCATTGCTCAAGAGTCCTTTGAGCACCTCAAGGTTCTCCTTGTTTCTGCTCCATTGTTGCGTCCTCCTAATTATCATAGTGACTACACTCATCTGGCCACTGCTGATACCACTATTGGCATGGTTCTCCTTCAATATGATGACGATGACACTGAGCATGTCATTTATTATCTCAGCTGCAATCTATTAGATACGGAATCTCGATATGCTTACGTCGAGAAGTTGGCATTGGCTGCCATTTGTGCCATCCAATGTTTTCACCATTATATCTTATTGTGCACTACGACAGTGGTTTCTAATTGCAACCCGATGACGTACATCCTGTCGTGTCAGTTGCTGTGGGGCAAGTACTCAAAGTGGATTGTTATCCTTCGAGAGTTCGACTTGGAATTCACCACTGCCAAGTATAAGAAATCCCTTGTCTTTGCTGAGTTTCTTTGGTCTTTTCCATCTCTTACCGCGCCCTCTCGGTTAGAGGACCATATTTTGGACGAAACCCTGTTCTTAATCAGCACCCTCGATCCCTGGTATGGGGATATTATTGTCTATCTGCAGACGTCCTCTTTTCATCCTGATGTGTCTAAGGATGCTCGGCGATGGATTCGCCATCAGTCTCAGCCCTATTTTATTATTGGGGACACCTTGTACCGTCTCGGCCCCGACTCTGTTCTCCGTCGATGTTTAACGTTTGAGGAAGCTAAGTGAGTTTTAAATGACTGCCATTTTGGCGCCTGTGGTGGTCACATGTCTAGATATTCTACTGCTCAAAAGATCCTCCGTGTTGGTTACTTTTGGTCCTCCATCTTTAAGGACAGCATTCCTGCCATCCGCTCCTGTCACGAGTGCCAAATCTACCAGTGGAAGATGCATGTGCCTCACGCTCCATTGCACCCTATTGTTACCATCAGCCCTTTTGCAAAATGGGGCATTGATTATATGACCTATAACCCTCGCTCAGCCAAGGGGCATGGGTATATCATCGTTGCCATTGATTACTTCACAAAATGGGCCGAGGCAATGCCCACACTATCTGAAGATAGTCACACAGTGGCGCAATTTTTATTTAATCATATTATCTCACGGTTCGGAGTCCCTCAGGCTATCGTCACTGATCATGGTAAGCGTTTCCATAATCATATGATGACTGAGCTAACAACCCAGCTAGGCTTGCAGCATGATAGTTCGACTCCATACTATCCTCAGGCCAATGGCCAAGTAGAAGCCGTCAACAAAGTTCTAGTTACAATGCTTCATCACACCATTGGCATGCACAAGTCTAATTGGCACTTGATGTTGTTCTCTGCCTTATGGGCCTACCGAACTTCTGTGAAGGATGCCACCAGTTTCACCCCATTCCAATTGGTTTATGAACTAAAGACTACCCTTCCCATCGAGTGCGAGATCCCTTCTTTGAAATTAGTCGTCGAATTACTCCCCGACACTACTCTGGTAGAAGAACACCTTCTTTACCTGGAACGGATAGACAAGACTTGTCAACTGGCATCTCTAGCTATTGAAGCACAGAAGAAGAGAGTGAAAACTCACCTCAATCATATGGTTCATCCTCGTTCTTTTGTTGAGGGAGATTTAGTCCTGCTCTACGATCAAGCAAATGATAAGTTGGGGGCAGGCAAATTCGAGCCCATGTGGCATGGGCCTTATATTGTAAAGTGAGTTTTGCAGAAAGAGGCCTATGAGGTGATTTATTATGAAGGGATAAGCCCCGAAATGGGCTTTACTTGAAAAAATATTATGAGTGAATTCCATGTACTCTAATTTGTACATACGTGTGTTTAGCAGGTGTGTTGTGTGTGTGTGTGTGCGTGTGTTTTCATGTTTTGGCTTGGTGTGTCGGCATGATTGCCGCTTATTGCGTCTTTTTGCTTCTTGTGTAGATATCTAATGCACCTTACATTGGTTTCGCTGATGGTTCCTGCCGTAGTACCCGCAACATGTCTTCTGCGGCATGGGTGATCTACGATCCGCATGGTGAACTAGTAGACCTTCAAGGTGTTTCTCTAGGTTGTACCATGAACAATGTCGCTAAGTATAGTGTTATTATTGAGTTACTAGCTGAGGCGATCAATCTCAGTATTTGTACATTGGTTGTGAACCTGGATTCTCAGCTTGTCGTCCACCAGCTCAATGAGCGATATTCCGTCAGAGACCATCGGATATTAAGGTTGTATTTACATGTTAAATTGTTAGAAATGAATTTTGATTTCATCACATATCAACACATTCCACGAAGGTTAAACACGTTAACTGATGCAATGGCAAACTATGTATTAGACAAACATTTATGTAACATGTAATCAAAACAGCATATAAGAAGCATGTAAAACACAACAAAGTACCATAGGAATATGTATATATATAGATAGATATATCTCGTGTGGCACAACGAGGCGCTAAAAAAATAAGTGTGTGTCCAAATAAAGTCTGTGTTCTCCATACATCCGAGACACATGCCTCTCAAAAAATCATCAGCAAGAAATAAACCTAGGCATTTACTGCAGCAGGTTATGCTCCCTATAGCACACTACCGCTCATGCTACCCGCCTCAACAGGCGGTGCACCCTGGGTTTCACTCCTACTGTGTGGATTTGCAATGCTATGGGGACCTCCTCGACCCCCATGTAATCAAGGATCCCCGCCATCAGACCCTCAAGGTTTCGGGCCACTGCCTCCATCTTGTCATCCTCTGAGGGAGCCAAAGCCAGTGCTCCGATGTCTTGTGCATCCCTCCGTGCCTCTGGAGCCAACCCAACGGGTCTCACTGGTCCCACATCTACAATCCCATAGCATTCGTTATTAGGACATATACATGAAAAAATCTAAAAAAATCATAAAAAATAATGTGATCAAGTGTCTTACCACCATCATCCCACTGCTCTCCAGCAGGGAGCTGCATGTCAGGATCTCCGTGTAAGTCCATGCCAGCGTATGGCTAATCCTCGACGAAGATCACTTGGCACTCCAGCCACTCTCAAAATAGTGTCCCCCATGGCACTGGTCATCCGCCACCTCCTCGTGGCATGACATGTGCCCACCGTGTAGCCCTGGTCTCACGTGGTCTGGGCAAATCCAAATCCATGTCCTGCAACTGCAATGCTGGCCCGCTCCAGCATGAGCGGGACTAAGATGGACCCATAACCAAATTGCTTCGTCTCTCTTCATCAGCAGTTGGTAAGTTGCCTCTTCATATTTGCTGTCGTTTTGTTTGCCCAGTTAAACATGGTTGGATTGGACATTCGAGAGCCAACTGGAGATGGGTCTTCGAAGCCTCGTGTTGGGCTTGGGAGCCCGCTGCCCGTGTCACCATGAATAACATAGCATGAAGGACTATGTCCTCCACTGTTGGGATTGCCACCTTCTTGCTTTTTGTTTTGCGTGCCCTTGGGCACACTTGAGCCATCAGCATCTCCAGAGAATCACCCCCGGGTCACTGCCCCTCTAGAATGGGCCTCTTGCCACGACGGGACAGCCCAGTCAAAAAATATATGTCTGTAGCATCAAACTCGATATCCCGACCTCGGATGATGAATTTCCCATCTGTGGGATTCCAGACCCAGATCAGTAGCTCTAGTAAATCAGGTTGTGACCGAAGGTGCGAAGTGAGGAAGATTTGAGCAATCCGCATGCTCGTAATGCATTTCGGCATCCCACATCGGCAAAAGCTTGAATATCATTGTCATCATGCGTTCATTATTGCCAGACAAACGCCATTATAACCTGCATGATGAAAAAAAATGAATTAGCACTTCTTTTGCAAAATTCAAAGCGTAATTTGCATAAAAATATAATTTCGCGTCATCATCGCATCTGTTTTTAAAATAGACGCGATGACGCAACGTCACTAGTTCTATTTTTTCGCGGTCATCGCGGAAGCACATTGCTTTTCCACGATAATTGGAGCACATTATGTGTGAATTTTTTTGGTCATCGCGGACCCGATGGGTATACCCACGATGACCGAGCGGCGAAGCCCGGTCCAAAAATTCACCTTAACTAACACATTTAATGGTCAAAATGCATGAAAAAGGCATTGAATTGAAGCGCAGGATGAAGTTTATCTACCTGGACACAGTTTCGGGGTGAACAACAGATGGATGGGGTCGAAATTAGCTTACCAACCTTGGTGCTCCAAAATTTTCCACAGTGGAATGAACAGTAACAATGGTAAAAATGAATGGATTAACCCCTTTTTATAGTAATTTTTGGAAATTAAAAAATTATATTTTATAAATGTGGGTTTTTTCTCATTTTTTATCACATGGCTAAGTTAAAATTTGGTTTTTCAGCTATGTTTTTACGTATATTGTTCATTTTATATCGAATGGGTTTACGTGTGACGTGTTTTGGCAGAGCTACAGGTAGTGGAGTTTCATGTACACTTGATCCATGAAGTCGTCTTTAAGTTCTTTTCCGACTTGAAAAATGAAAAGATAGCCGAGTTGTTCCTCTTGACTCGTTAAAAATAAATAAGAGGCGGTCGCCTTTAAGCTCTTTTCCAACCATCTAAAAACGAAAATATTGTCAGGCCTTTGTCGTTTCAAGCTCGTTATTGGTTACGAAACGACGTGATTTCGGTCACTTTTCTACTTTTTCAGGTCGAAGTCACTAATCATGAAAAGTACTCCTCGATTGTAATGGTCGGGCGGTTCTTTCGAGTATCGTTTTATACTTTTTCGGGCTCGAGAGACACAAATCTACGAAAAAGGACCCCCCTGGAGTTTTCTTTTCCGTGTCTTTTTCAAACTCCCTAAACATGAAAAAGACTCCAAGTTTTACCTATGTCGGACTCGCCAAACCCTGACGACATTGGACTCGTCACCATGACAAGACTCGAGCTTCTCCTCCCTAGGGCTCATTAAACTATAACTAGGTTGGATTCAACAGCAGGTTTATCATTGATTGTCCATGGTAGCAAGTCACTCTTGAACATCGACACTTTTGCTTCTTATCGGGTTGGGATATCCATACATCGTCATTTCGCCTTCTGCGGGTTGGGTTATCATTTAGCCTCATTCCATCTGATTCACATCGTTGTCATCAAGCCTCTGATCCCCTAGTACCTGAATGCTGCCACCCTCCGGAATCATGTCGCCGACATGTTCAAGAGTATAATCCTTCTGCAGTTTACACCTCTGTCTCCTTCTCTAATACACTGTTTCACCATCTACCACTTGTTCCTTATCTCGTGTCGTTGATGGGGGAAACATTATGGCCCTCCTATGATGGGTCGTCTCCTGTCGACATCAGCTTATCATCCAAGAGATTGATCTAGAGATCCCCTTTGGTACCTTAGAGCTTGCATGCCTCAATGGCAAGTTCTTCGCACCTGATGGTCGACTTTCATCATTGGTCATCGATTGGGTGATTCCACGAGTGTTAAACTTCAATTCCTTTTTCACACTCCGTGGATTGTGCTAACTAGTACCTTGAGAACCATTGGCATTATAGGTGGTTTCTCTCGCGCTTGTTAACAGTTTCCATCATTGAATGGTAATCAAGTGACTTTCTATCATGCTCGACCTCAGCATATCTACTCGCATGTTAGAATTTGTACTATGATCGAATGGGTTCAAGACCCCAAACTCAGATTACATATGTTCGGGTTGCGTGGATTGGTTTCTGGTTACATGACTCATTGATGGATGGCTACGACCATACCATTATCATGGTCTCATTAGCTGGAGGGATGCATCCATACCACATACCTATTTCGTATGTCTTTTGGATGGCTGCGTCCATGCCTAGACTACATGTACTTCAGAGATATCAGTTAGACTTGCGTACAGGTCCTTCCAGATGGTGTTCTAGCTCAGTCAGTTTCGTAAAGCATTTCACCCCTCCCACTCTCTCGAGCTTCATACTTTAGAGGGTATCTGTTACACAGTAATTTATCACCGCTTTCACTCCTGGTCTTCTCATTGTGTCATGTGTCCAAGTCAAAGATGCTTATGACAGACAAATGCTCTCCTATGTTACCAATTGACCCACTTTTCCTACGTTATATACCTCATCACGGCTATAGGCTTAATAAATGCGCTAAAAGGCACTCATGAACAGCCCGACTGCGCTGCCAGCGTGGAAGTACATCTGATTCCCGCGATGGCCCGATTTTATGCACTAGTGCGGGGCTATGTGTTAACTTCAGCGATGATCTAACTGGCTACACTGATCACTGGCGAAGTCAGCACTGAATGTCAGTTATGTGCCCGCGATGATCCAGATTGGGCGAATTTGTTCCAATAGTCGGCCTTCCAGATGACTCCAGACCTGGTGGTTGGCATTGTTTATGTCGCTTTTCCCTCCGTGGTGTGGCAATTCCGTCAATTGTGCTACCTTCCTTTGGGATAAGCTCACTCTTCCAACTTTCATGGAGACTCCTTCTCCTATTTAAACTCTCACCATTGTTATGCATTGCTAGTTTTTCTGATAGTTGGCTAGTTGAGCAGTGTTGTTAGTGTTTTGTGAGTTTGCTAGATAAAAGGTGTGAGTGTGGCAAGTGTGGGATTGTTGATAGCTTGTGGAAGGTTGTGAAGTGCCCTTAATCTTGTGTAAAGCTTATGAGTGAGATAGCTCTTGTATGCTGGGAGATCCATTTCCAAAGAGTGAATGCTTGAAGAACATGCTGGCTGGATCCTGCTGAGAAGGCTTGTGACGTCAAGACATTGGTTGTAAGTTGACTCTTATTTCATTATTAATGCAATCAATGATGTTTTCCTATGTCTTGTATGAAATGTACTTGATAGCTCATGACTTCTTAAATTTCGTGCATTGGATTATCATGAAATTTAGCAGGGGGATGCATCATTGTGAAATCAATAGATACGGTAAATTTCAAGTTAAACCAATTTGTATTTTTGAAGAAATCAATAAATGTCACCTACAACAAATTTGTCTTTTTCTCAAAATCTATGATGAGGTTATTTCCAATTTTTGGTGAAGAGGAGCAATCGAGTGGTAGAAATATTTTTGCAAAATTTCAAAGAAACCCAGTTTGTAGTTTATGAGAAATGGCTAATAAATTTTGCTACTAATTGTACAATGTTTTTAAATAATGAATCCATACAGCTGAGGAGAATTTTAGATAGTGGAGGAATAACCTGTTATAGAGTTTTATGAACCTAACATTTCAGACTGCCAAGTGAGTCAATCCTCAAGGGATACGTCAATGGATTAAGAAGATATTAATGATATATCTAAGAGCTAATCTTGAGAGTATATATATATGGACTATGAAGAGGATTAATGTTAGAGATTTAGTTGGCCATAATCTAAATAGTTTAGTAATATATTGATAAATTGGAAATTTAAAACATTAGGAATTTAATTAATTATTTCACTATAATCTATTTTTATATAAATTCTAGTGTTAATTAGTTATGATTTATTTTCCTTATTTGAATTATGAAAGATTTATTACCCTCTTTTGATTTAAATTCATAGATTATTTATAAGATTATAATTGATAAAATATAATTAAAATGTAAAATTTTCTTTAAGTATTCTTTATATTAGATTAATACAAAAAATAGCATCTATGAATAGTTATAAGAGATTTAATTAAACCTGAGAATTGTTTTATTATAAGAAGTATTATGATTAGATTTAATGTAATGATTTCCATATCAAATTAAGGTTAATTAGTTATTAGGGTTTTTTTATGCTTATTATTCCAATTGTTTAAATTGAGGATCTTTTACAATCACGGGATTTTTTAGCTTAGATGAATAGAGAAGTTAATTTAGAAGTATTATGATGGAATTATATATTTAAAAGGATGTACACTTTTTAGAAGAGGATGTTAGATTAATTTCAACTTCACCAGCATTACTAGAATAGAATGACCATTTCTTTGGAAAGATTTTGGGAAAGAAGATTCATGTCCTATCAATATCATAAATTGGGCAAGAATAATGGTTTTGGTACCTGGGCATTGAGAAATGGAAATTATAGTTTGGTTGATACAAAAGTATGGGTTGCATAAGGACACTAACATGGTTCAGATAAAGGAGATAAATACCCTCTTGCAACATCAAAGAAGGCTTTGAGACACACCTTCAAAAGTATGGTAATGGACATGATTCACATGGCAAAGAGTTCAGTTAATCCTTGGATGTGCTTAAATTCAAAATCCTTTGAGTAGGAAAATAAATGGCAGCTCCAATTAAATTGACAAAGGAGGAAATAGAGAGGATTGGTATACTTCTTCGAGCAGCACAAGAAAAGGCCACTACATCAGTCAGTAAGGGAAGAATGAGGTCCAGAAAGATCAGGAGAGCATGACGACATGCTTCAGGATTAGCAAGGGGGAGTGTTAGCTCTCGATTTTGACTTTTTTTACCACACCCATTTCATCAATTTTTCCATCATTATCATCCATTTTCTATTATTTTCATCATATTTTATGCCTTCTAATGCATACCAAGGTAACTAAACCATGTCTTTTGATTTTTAAGTGTTTGAGTAAAAATTGAGCATTAAAGTTAATTTTAGGCAGAACCATAAAAGCTCGTAATGACTCGTTTAAAGTCATGTTTGTAGGACACTTGGGCTCAAACCAAAGACATATCTGGAAACTATGGGAGCCATAGATGGAAAAAAACCTATTGGATAGAATCAAATTAGCTAGCTTAGTGTTGGTCAATGTTAATCAAACTTGACCGGTCGCTCAGAAAATCCCCTAAAAAATGGACAGTTTTATCATTTTATGGGATTCACCCATATTTTGTGTAACTAACTGATGAATTCAACCTCGTGAGGTGGATTAAGATAATTATTATTTGTTACAACCTTTTTATCTTTTCTTTTTATGATTTGGCCTACTTAAACAAGGCTTTCATAGTTAGAAAGAGCCCTAAAGATTTTAGAGATTGTTACTTTTTGAAGATAATTTAAGATTGAATTTTGCTCTATCAATTTCTTGTGCATACTGTATGACTTGAATAGAGTGTTGTAGTTGATTGTTTTAAGGGTGTACCAGGAAAAGGTGGAGGGCCCCATTCGAAGCTCAGTACACTTTATTGTAGAGTAATGTTCATAGTTGTGAATATACTAGTTTTAATTCTAGATGTTCATCTTATTTATTTGTTGTAAATACTCATAGGTAATTTTAATATGAATTCATGTTATGGCCATGTTTTGTTGCGTGAAGATTGGTCTCCTTTCAGTAATTAGTTTGGATGTGGAAGGACAACCGGGACTCTTAGAAAAAAGCCTCTTCTTCGTGAACTAGGACTGGACAGAATCAAGATTCACTTTATTATATGCTTTCCTAGGCTAAATTTATATGCTTTCCTAGACTAAATTTATATACTTTCATAGTTACATTTCATCATGCTTTCTTAGATGTTTGGCAATGTTATTATAGAAGGAATGTGGAAGGACAAGCAGGACTCTTAGAGAAGAGTCTCTTCTCCATCTTCTAAAATAGACTAATCTCATTAACCAATCATTTATATGCTTTCATAAATTAGATCTAAATGTTTTCTTTACTTTCATTGTAGAATAGTTATTTTGTTATCTTTAAGATACCAACATGCATTCTTATGCAGGAGCATCCAGCACTCCTAGTAAAAAGGAGGAATCCAAAGCGGAGCGAAGAGGAGGATGTGGACCAGGGAGAAAAACAGGGACAACTCTGTTTTAAAACAAAGAAAAAGATGGAATGGATAAGTCTCTAGAAGACTTTATTTGCCACATATGTATGCATGTAGTGAGCTTTAGGGCTTTAGTTGAGTGATTCAAGGAAAGAATGTGATCGGATCCTTCACAATGATCTGATCCAATGTTTCCATATAAATATATGTGTGATGAACCTGCACGTTGAATAGGAGATATAGAGAAATAGTTAAAAACTGTGAAATCAGAGATAGATGCAATGTAGTCAGTAGGAGACTGTTCTAAGGCTGAAATGCCTTAGCCTGTATTCATACTGTGTATAATGAAAGTTGGGTTCATTGTTGATATTGTGTGCACTGTGTGTTATTATACAGATAGTCTATGTGTGTTTAGTGTTGTGATTTTAATCAACCATCGACTGCCTTTGATCGATGGCGACCTAAAAATAATATAGTTAACTGTTATGGAGTGATAAGAGCATGAATTTAGAAATGACAGAGAACTAGGTTTAACCGCAGAGCCCATCAAATGATAGACGAATGTAAGCATGCACAGGATTTATATCGCATCGATGAAGTTATTTAACAAATGATAGTTCTGCAAGCTGAATCCCAATTACACTAAGGAATAAGGTAAAAACACTTGGCGGATTGAGAGCCCGGACTTAAAAGTTTATAGAACATGGTCTATACCCTTATTGGGTCTAGAAGGCTGATCGCAGATTGGGATTGGCAAGTCAAAGACTAGAGGAATCGGAAAGGCGGAATGCCGATATGCGATAGCGACAAATCAGCGATCGAAAGTCGGGGTGATTGATAGCGATATCACCGATAGACCGAGGCCAATGAAGTGATGTCGCCGATAAGCTCTGACTGGCGATTGGAGATAGCGTCAATCGGAGATCAGAGAAGGAAAAGTCAGAGTGACATTGTAGAATGATGCAAAGGAGCGGACCCACCGATAGTTATGAACGCAGGTGCATAGAATTTGGAGTCTGGTTATGTGTATAGCAGCAGGTTTTTCCCCCATTATTCCTTTGTAATTTGATTAATGTATAGCCACAGGTTTTAAGGCTTAAAAACATATTTGAATGCTCCTGATAATGTAAAAACCCTCCAATATGTGTTGTGGTCTGATTTTAAAGGCTTAAAGCCTAAAGAAACGCTTCCAATAGGCTTTGTGGGCCATAACCCATAGGCCTCAGGATCTATTTTTTAAGGGAAAGGTATTTTGGTTTACAATCAAAGTCCTCTTCCCATCATTTCGTATCAGAGCAAGGAAAGTTTTCCTGTAAGAAGAAAGAAAGGAGGTACAATTGTTTAAAGCTAGAGAGTTTATGGTCTTACTTTCGTGCAGAGAACGATAGCCAAAGGTGAAAAGATTGCAGCAAACCTAGAGCATGGAGTGCTCATATGGTTCCAAAGGAGAGAACCTGAAGGATGCCAAAAGACCGAGTGAGGAGGGCTTGGTGAGGTATTGTGTAGCAGAGGAAGGTTGTTATTGTAGAGGTTGGTTGCAGCTCATATAAGATCATTCAGGTAGTTCCACTCAAGAAGTGAAGTGGGTAGAATTGCTAAGGATAAGGAGAAGCATATAACCAGGAGGTCATAAATTTTTGTGCCTAGGGAGTCTGATGCAGGAGCATCTAGCACTCCTAGTAAAAAGGAGGAATCCAAAGTGGAGTGAAGAGGAGGACGTGGACTAGGGAGCAAAACAGGGACAAATCTATTTTAAAACGAAGAAAAAGATGGAATGGATAAGTCCCTAGAAGACTTTATCCGCCACATATATATGCATGTAGTGAGCTTTAGGGCTTTAGTTTAGCGATTCAAGGAAAGGATGTGATCGAATCCTTCATAGTGATCCAATCCAATGTTTCCATATAAATATATGTGTGATCAACCTGCGTGTTCATTAGGAGATATAGAGAAATAGTTAAAAACTGTGAAATCGGAGATAGATGCAATGTAGTCGGTAGGAGACTGTTCTAAGGCTGAAATTCCTTAGCCTATATTCATATTGTGTATAATGAAAGTTAGGTTCATTATTGACATTGTGCGTGCCGTGTGTTATTATATAGATAGCCTTTGATCGATGGCGATCTAAAAATAACATAGCTAACTGTTATGGAGTGATATGACCGTGAATGTAGAAATCACAGAGAACTGGGTTTACCCGCATAGCCCATCAAATGATGGACGAATGTAAGCATGCACAGGAGTTATATCGCATTGGTGAAGTTATTTAACAAATGACAGTTCCACAAACCGAATCCCAATTACACTAAGGAATAGCGTAAAAACACTTGGCGGATTGAGAGTCCAGACTTGAAATTTTATAGAACATGGTCTATACCCTTATCGGGTTCGGAAGGCTGATCGCAGATCAGCAAGTCAAAGATCAGAGGAATCGCAAAGGCGTAACATCGATATGCGATAGTGACAAATCGGTGATTAGAAGTCTGGGGTGATTGACAGCAATATCGTCGATAGACCAGGGCCGATGAAGTGATGTTGCCGATAAGCTCCGACCGGCGATCGGAGATTGCATTAATCGGAGATCGGAGAAGGCAGAGTCAAAGTGGCACTACCGAATGATGTGAAGGAGCAGACCCGCCGATAGTTATGAATGTGGGTGCATAGAATTTGGAGTCTGGTTATATGTATAGTCGCAGGTTTTTCCCCCGTTATTCCTTTGTAATTTGATTAATGTATAGCCATGGGTTTTAAGGCTTAAAAGCATATTTTAATGCTCTCGATAATGTAAAAACCCTCTAATATGTGTTGTGGTCTGATTTTAAAGGATTAAAGCCTAAAGAAACACTTCCAATAGGCTTTGTGGGCCATAACCCACAGGCCTCAGGATCTATTTTTTAAGGGAAAGGGATTTTGATTTACAATCAAAGTCCTCTTCCCATCACATTCAACTTTTCAAATTCTAAACAATGCCTTCCTAAGTTAATTAGATCTAAGATCCATATATTTTGGCATGTTTCTAAGTTTACTAATCTGGGTTGATAATTAAATATATGTTCTAATATAGTTTCATAAATTAGACCTACAAGAATCTTCATACAACATCTAAAATGATTAATTAAAAAGTTCACTAAAGAACTCATAAATTATGAAATCTATTATAAAGACATTATGAGAGCCCCTAAACTAATATTTATCATTAACATCCTCATTGAGATAGTTGTGTTTGAATAACTAAAATTTGATCCTGATATGGAACAAAATTATGAGAGCCCCTAAACTAATATTTATCATTAACATCCTCATTGAGATAGTTGTGTTTGAATAACTAAAATTTGATCCTGATATGGAACAAAAAGACTTGGAGGTATTATTGTTTAGGCTTAAAGATAGTCATGGTGGTTGTCCCAATATTTGGGCTACTATGAAGCATAGCCCAAGATCAATTAGGGGAAGCCTAAGAGTCCCTTTAGTTTTCATAAATATGAAAATATGTATGAAGCAATTTATTTTTAAAAGAAAAGAAATCCATGAGGGTTTTGATCTCTTGCAAAATATACCTATAATTTGGCCTAAAATGGAATTATGTATGGAAATGCAACTAAGTGATAGGCCTCACTCAAATTCTTCTAAACATAGAGTACATGGGCCCTTATGATTTCAATTTGAAACTGATTGTTGATATATCCATGAATGAATAATTATGAAGTTTGCATGCTTATTTGGATACCCATTAGAACTCTATTTGATCTTAGCCCTACAAATCTAAGAGGATTTTATATAGAAGGGAAACTTGTCTAGTTAAATCCCTAAATGCAAATGGAATACTCTTAATATGAGATCATTAGTTTTATAACTATGCAAATGATCCGGATTGGGTACTTATATTGTTTTTCATCCATCTCGATGCTTTTTGAGTGGAAAAAGTGGAGGAATCAACTCACAAGACTATTTTTATGAATGGGACCCAATTTGGCAAATTGGGTACTCAAACCTTTTGGGAGAATTTGAGGCATAAAATGCCATTTTTTAGGGGTAAAAATATTCTTCTTTAGCATGGAAACTTTTTTTCCCTAGTCTACACATAAAAACCTTTTTAATAGTGCAAGAATAGCCTCAATCGGAGCTTGTAAGAAAAAGTTATGCTACTCGAAAGTTGACCTTTCTATTTTGACCACCATAATACAAGAGGATGCCACATCAGCCCCATTATTCATAGAAAAGGGGCTAGCCATGTGATGATGATGAAGAAGACTCTAGAAGAGTTCATATTATAACTCCAATTAAGAGTTGAAGGAGTCAAAGCTAACCATTGGTAGGTTATTGCATTGTGTTATAACCATGTCACTAGAAGGAAAAGGGGTTCCATTCCTTTCAGTGCATTTTGTACCATAGACAAGCAGAGTATGCAAGAGGAATAGGGAGAGAGCACATAGAGTGTATATGTGCACTGTAGTAGTCCATGGCCACAGGAATTATTTCTTTGTACTTGCATCCATTTTTTATTCAGAGAAAGAGAGCAGAGCGACCTTATCTTCCATCTAGGTTTTCTCCCGAATGGGTTTCGTAGGATATATAGTGTGTCAATTGTGGTTTTTGAGTTTTTTTTTCTCTAATTTATACATAATTATAATTTGTATGCATATGTAATAAAAAATAATTAACATATTCATAAATTTAACAAGAAATAAACCCTCGTAATGTAGATTTTGAATTTTCTAATCTATTTTAGTAGATCTATTGTGACAAACTTTTCAATGGAATATCCATGGCAATTTATGAATCAACAAAAGTAAAATTGTGTAAATGGCATGCTTTTTCTTGCAATAGAAAACTCTATTTGATAAGAGGAATTTGATAATGAAATGAAAACCTATAAAGTAAATCTTAAGTGGTTATACATTTAAGAAGAAAAATGACACTTTCCTTTCCTTTTGTAGTTTCTTGCGTAAATTTAAAATTTCCAATGAATAGGCTTGGATGGGCCTACGGCTAACTTAATAGGGTGTCAATTATAAATGGGAAAACATGTTAAATGTAATTCCCAATTGGGCATAATGAAAATGAGATATATGAATATCCCAAGATTATCTTCATGAAATAGGAAATTTGTTCCACGAATCCTAGGCTTGGGAATGGCCTTCAATTAAGGGTGTTTAAATATTAAAAAGGATTTTTTTTTGTAAATTAATTTTGAAAATGCAAATGGAATTGAGAGGAGGGGACAAGTTGGGATTTCTTCCCTCAATTTTTGGCAAATCCCATAACTCCTTAAAATAGGGGAAGTATTCCTTTTCCTTCCTAAATATTTGGAGGGCTAATAAATCCCTTCATAATAGGAGAAATTTTCATGTATAGACGTAAACTTAACGTTTATATCTTGGTTAATTGTTGTAAATATTTATATATTGTAACAAAGGATCAAATTGGAAATAATGGCACTATAAGAATGAAAATATGAAAGGGTGGTGTCCTCTCCTAACTTAGAAGCTTTATATATATATATATATTGTATATATATTATAAGGTGTAAAAATTATAATTGGAGAAAATTACATTAATTCCCATGGGTGCAAAAGAGAATCCAAATATTTTCCTTAATGTAGATGTAAATATATTTTAATATGTATGTGACATCATGTAGAATGTGAAAGAAAGTGGTCGACATTGAGAATAAGTAAGTCTAAAATTTCGCACAGTGTTTTATTAATAATATTTATTTTACAGCTTGAGTGGACTTAATGGTTAAGCACATGTTTCCTCATAAAAGGTCACAGGTTTAAGTACATAGGGGAATAGACTATATACACCTCTATAGACTTTAACAGAGGTAGGTTCCTTATCCCACAAACAAGGGAATCTCATACACCAATTTGTTATTTGGCTTGGCTGCAACCTTACAAATAGATTATGGGAAAAAATGTAATAATTAATGTTAATAAAGTGATATTTATTGAGATATTAATGGTAGCAAAGTTGATAATTTAATTTAATCTATGATTTATTGTATTAATAATATAATGGGTGAAGTAATTATAATCATGGGCACGTGGAAAATATAAAATTAATTTTATAACCAAACTAAGAAATGACATTGAAAGGCTAAGTCGCCTTGGTTCCAATGAGACACAAGCCACATTGTGACACATGGACTGAAGGTGCCACAAAGTATGTCATATATCAAAATATAGATGTATTGATGTGGCATTAGAACAAAACCTTCTAAGGGCTATAACTTTATGCCCTGAGCTCATATTAAGGTGACATTGACATTTTTGAAAATTTCTTGACAAAAAAAAAAGAAAGACAATGTTGACATCAAGTATTGGGGTTTGAAGTGAGTAAGAAAAGTGAAAAATTATAACTCCAACCTCCTTAAGGTCACTTAGGGGGTTAGGTGTGCTAAACAACTCATGAGCTACATGGAAACCACATGATTATTGTAAGTGATGAAGATTTCGTTTTCATTGGTAAGTATTACACTAATTTGTTTTATTATTTGGATACTTAATTTACAACTCCTCTTGACATCCCTAATTTTATGGGTAAGTTGATATTGTGTTAAATGGCTAGAAGGTTATCTCTATTGTTTTACATTAAAAAAATAATCATAACAGATCAAGTGGTTCCTTTGGAAGAATGGAAGTGCAACACTTCTTTCCATGTTCCATCTATGATGTCCCTACTTATGACACTCTATGGGTGTCATCCTTTACTTATCACTTTTCGAGTGAGAGGGAAACTTAAGGTTAAGGTAGTGAAGGATAACATCTAACACCAATAAGAGGTTCTCCAACTATTAAAGCAAAATTTGGCTATAGCATAATAGATGGTGGAACAATAGGGACATCAACATCATAGTGAAAGGAAGTTTCATTAGAGGAAATTTCAGTGTGAAAGCATCCATGAAATTTTCATGTAATTTCTATGTCATAATATGAAAACCAATCAAAATCTTTTAAATTTAAAAAGAGGTACATGCAAATATTTTGGAGGGAAAAGAAGAAAAAAAAAATTTAATTGTATTTTTTGTTTATCTCCTTATAGGTTTACTCAAATTTCAAGTATACACACTCATTGGATGCATAATTAAATTCCACATCCAACAAGTTCCCATTATGCATACTTTTGAGAAGACCCACATTGATAAAAATTGAACATATATTTAAAAAAAAATTGAACACTTTTTAATGTATCTTTATTTTTTTATCAATGCGAGTCTTCTCAAAAGTATGCATAATGAGTACTTGTTGGATGTGGAATTTAATTCCGCATTTAACGAGTTTCTACACTTGAAATTTGAGTAAATTTATAATGATATAAGCCAAAATACAATTAAAAAAATTAGTCTTCTTATTTTTCCTCTAACATTCATAACTCTTATTTTATTATTTTAACTATTATTTTATATTTTTTCCTTAGCACTTTTAAGCTGAAATTTACTCTAATGGAAGTGGGAGATTGGGTATTTTGGAGGTTGGGTATGAGTGGTATGGTCCCTATCTAGAGTTGCAGTTAATGGGAAATATGGGTTACAAATCAAAAATTTTCTCCATATATACATCTATTATTCCATGTTTCTTGTTAAAATAAGAAATTAATGATAAGACCCAAGTTCAAACTATTTTACTAAAACTTGATAAAGAAAGGAAAATCATATCAAAACCTAAATAGTGATTGGAACATAGATCAAGCAAATAAGGATCTAAGGAATTACTAAGGACCTCATCAAGTGGAAGAAATTCCCAAAAAAAGATGTGAATTTGAAAGATTATTTCTTCTATAAAATTATCAATGCATGATTAACATTGGCGAAAACACTTATTTGAAGGGGAGGGGAATTTAATCCCCTAACCATAACTTCATTGTTTATCATTATATTATTTATATTTATATGTTGACTTATTTAGATTTAGGCATGGAATTATTGAATAAGATATTTGTTATGCTTATTTTCCTATTTGAGCCATAACCTTATTCACCCACTACACATGCCTTTTGAAGTTCTAGTCTCCTTATTTTTATAAGTACAGAGATAACACCTCCACTATACACTAGCCCATCATTTCACATTCTCAATATTCCACCATTCAAAGGTTTTGAACTAAGAATTCCATCAAGACATGAATAAGTATTTGACCAAACTAATTAAAAATGTTTATGAAAGGGTTGTGTTCATTAAACCTACAAATTTAGTGAATTTTAGGTGTTGATCTCACTTGTGTTTTCAAAGAGAAATAGAAATCCAACACCACCAAGATATTCTCCAATTGTTATCAATATCAAGTTTAAATCCAAAAGGTAATACTTGCAAACTTTAGTTGAATTGAGAAAAATTGTGTTAAGAAAAAAAATGATATACATAATGATAACACAAAGATTTTACCTTGAAATTCCATTTGAAAAAACCAATTTAAAATGGCTTCTTCATCTCTTTCTTAATAAGAGGATTTTAATGTACATAAGGGATTACTCTCTTCTAAGTGAATGTTCATAGTCACCTTCTTCATTCTCAAAGACAATATGTTATTGATTAAGGACATTTTTTGCTCTACTTAAGACAAGTTTGTAATATTCCTTTTTTCCTCTTAGCCTTTGGAATAGTGCTTTATTGCTACCATCTATTCCTCCTCAAAATAGTATCATGCTTTGGAAAATCAAAACCAAATTTGAGTATAGATAATAATAAAGGTGGCAGGAATTGTTGTGCCCTACCTTAAAAGATTTTCATCTTCTATGCACTTGTTTATATTGCTTCCTCTAACTCCATCACTCTTTCTCTAGCCCAATTCTTCTAAATCAAATCTATTTTGTCCTCAAATCACATTCTCTTTTTAGGATTGTTTCATGCACATTTGAAACTCATGGATGTTCTTGTTCCAAATGTGGATAAGCTTGGTGTTTGAAACCTCATCTCACCATCTTTGGAGCTATCCTCTAACTACTCATGTATAGTGTTTCTCTAGAAAGATGTGGATAAACTCAATTCTTGAGCAAGCCTCTTTTCACCATCTTCAAAGTTATCCTCAGTTCATGCAAATGGGTCACTGGATTATGGAACTCTTGAACTTAGCACTTTTTCTTACCTTTTGACATGAAGGCGAATGGACATCCCAAATCGACCCATATTACATTCCAGTTGTCTCCAACTCCTTTTTCTTCCATCTCATCTCTTTCCTCCTCCTTTCTTTTCAGTGAGCCTTCTTATTACCTTTCCTCTAACAACCCCGTCACCCTTACAAATCTAAGAGACACCCAAGAAGTCATTGCCACTTCTCCCCATCTTTTTAGTAATCACCCTAAAGCTATTAGTGAATCCCCCCAATGTATGGCCTCTTATAATAGATTTTAGGCATTACAATTCTCCTTTACGGTTATTGTTTCCTATGTGGATGTCATATGGCATTTCGTATTACATCACATTTAACATATATTGCCATCCTACATAGCCACATTCTTCAGTAGATAGGCCTTGATATCCCTTAACATAATGCAAATATCTTATTCTTTACCATAATGTTTAGAGTAAAACTTCATCAAATGAACAGGGAACATAGATTTAACATCCTAATACTAGGAAAAGTGAACCTGTTTACCTTCATCTCCTTCTATATAAATTTATCTTCATTCTGACACATCCAAAACTACATATGCCCAAAGTTATGCATCCTCTACACTCATACATCTCTCCACATTATCACGACTTCACCTTTCAAAGGTTTTTAAAACTTATATCAAAATGTGCAAAATGGAGATCAAAGTTATAAAAAAGGTTAAAAGAAAAAGATGTGGCCACTAAACCCACAAATTTGATAACTACTACACAATGAATATATTATCTAAACACATTTCAAAACAATCAATGGTTCAAAGTTGAACTCTATGTTCAAAACCTGTTCTGGAACCCTAAAATCAAAATATATTCATTCCATTAAAATTACCACTAATTTTCCTTTTTTGTCGAAATATTTATCTTAATAATAACAACTTACAACCACAAACATTTATGAAATATAAATTTTATAATTAAAATAAGATATATAAAATTCAATAAATTCACTTTAAATAATATTTTAATGAATAAATACATACATTTCTTTATTAATTAAAACAAGCCAATTAAAAAATAATCTGAATAAAATTTAATTTGATTTTTAATTAATTAAATACTTTTTTATTATTACACAAATAACATTCTATAAATTATTATTTATAATAATAACATTAATAGAAAAACATATACATACGAAAATACACAAATATACTTGCACTCATCAACACTCGTATGTCATTATATCGTAGGTCATTATATCACATGTCATTATATTGATATAATGTTCACTCATATACTATCATAATATATTACTTGAATACAATAACAAAAATATTAACAAAACAGAATAAAAACAACCTAGAAAACTATCAACTACTAAACAAACTTCCACACAATTATAATTGAAACTACAACTCTCAAACTTCCATAGCCTCTCATATTTAATAGTGTAAGGATCCTCCAATATCCAATTGTCATATGTCATTATATTGATATAATGCTCACTCATATACCATCCTAATATATTACTTAAACGCAATAATAAAAATATTAACAAAACAAAATAAAAACAACTTATAAAATTATAATCAACTACAACTACTAAACAAACTTCCACACAATTATAATTGAAACTACAATTCTCAAACTTCCATGGCCTCTCAAAGCCTCTCATATTTAATAATGTAAGGATCCTCCAACATCCAATTGTCATGTCATTATATCATATGTCATTACAATGATATAATGTTCACTCATATACTATCATAATATATTACTTAAACACAATAATAAAAATATTAACCAAACAAAATAAAAACAACCTATAAAATTATAATCAACTACAACTACTAAATAAGCTTCCACACAATTATAGTTGAAACTACAGCTCTCAAACTTCCATGGCCTCTCAAAGCCTCTCATATTTAATAATGTAAAGATCCTCCAATATCCAATTTCACTATTTTAGTAAACAAACTATTATTAAAAAAACAACATTATTTATAATAATAATCAAAACTACAATTCAATAAAATTCTCTAACCTAATAATCAAAACCACAATTCGATAAAAATAATCCCTAACCTAATAGATGACTAAGAAGTAGAACAAAGCATATTATAAAACACTACATATTGTTTTTAAGTTGTGTAGCTATTCAAGTGAAAGAAGAAGTAGAACAAAGCATATTATAAAACACTACATAATTGTTTTTAAGTTGTGTAGCTATTCAAGTGAAAGAATGAGAATAATGTAAAATAATAATTGTAATTAATGTGAAATAAAAATTTAAAATACTATGAAATAATATTTATAATTTATGTGAATTAATAATTATAATAAAAATTGAGAAAAATTATTTTTTTGGAGTGAAGCGAGCTGTTAGACCTGGTAGCGAAACCCTAATTTGTTGCTTGTGCTTCGGTGCCTGTGCCATAGGTCCCCTACCCTATGGTCCTGAGGCCCTAGGCTTTCTTTTCTGCGCTCTTCAGTTGAGAGCTTGTTGTGTGGCTCGTTTGCCGCTGGGAGGAGTTCGCATTCATGGAGGTCCCGGGCTCGCCCCAGGCAGCCCCCCTCCCCCCTCCTTCGCCTTCTTCTTCTGTCGAAGCCTTCTCTCAGCTCTTGGTTGGTTTACCTCAAAAGAAAAAGAATGAAGCTGCTAAATTTGTCAAGAGGCTCGAAGATATTCCTGAAATCTCTTTGCCACCAGAGACTCCCATCCAAGTCGCCCTGTCCTTAGCTAAGCGGGCACTTGTCGGTCAGTTCACTGGACTATGGCCTTCTCCTAAGTCTACTGAGAACTGGGTCAACAAGAACTGGGCTCCTTTGATCAAGAATAGCGCCACATCTTATTTCTTAGGACGAGGATCTTTTTCTCTTCGAATTCACCTCTAAGGAAGACAAGGATCTGATTTCCCAGAATGGCCCCTATTTCAGGGGCCCCCAGGGCCTCTATCTCAACAAATGGACGCCAGATTTCGACCTTGCAGTTGACATTCCTACAGTTGTTCCGGTGTGGGTCAAGCTTCCAAATCTCCCAATGCATTGCTGGAACTGGTACTCGTTGAAGCACATCGGTAACGCCCTTGGGAAATTCATAGATCGGGCAAACAACAAAGACCAATATGACTGTGCCCGAATCTGTGTAGAAGTAGATCTAGAGGTGGGACTTTCGGAAGCCATCAAAATCAAAGTAGGAAGATGGACTCATCTACAAAAGCTCGACTATGAGCAGTTGCCCTTAAAGTGTCGAAAATGCCATGTCTACGGCCACTTCGCCAGAGGATGCCCAAGCAATACTGAACCAAATAAGGGCAAAGAAGAAGGTTGGAATCAGGTCAAGTGTGCCAAGAAAACCCAAAAGTATGTTTGTACAACTAGAAGAGGCCCTCAGTAGGTCCCTACTCAGCAACTCCCTTCAAAAATGGAGCAAGAAAATAAATTTGCCCCTCTAAGCTCACAAATAGAGGAAACACAGGACCCAGATATCCAAAAATCAACCCCCCTCACAAAAGGTACCCCCTCTTCGCCCAAAGGGGGCAAGCCTTGCTGAGAGTTCCAAAGGAAGCACTGTAGAAGTCGAGGAAGTTGAAAAAGAACCTGAAGGCTCAGAGGAAGAAGGCAAAATAGGAGAATCCCAAGCTTCAATAAGGAGATCCACAAGAGGCCGCAAAACAGATCGGGAAAAAAGAGAGCTGGAAACTTTCAAAGACAAGCTCCAAGGCAGCCAACCAACTCTTGAGAAGCTATTAGCAACAAAACCTAAGATAGCGAGAAATCAGACCCAAGGCTCCAAGGGAGCCAATCAGAAATACAAATGATAAAGATTATCTCCTGGAACTGTAGAGGTATGGGGAGCAAAATCAAATAAGAAGTCATTAGAAGTTTAATCAGGACAGAAGCTCCAGACATACTTCTCATCCAAGAGACCAAACTAGAGGACTCCACCTTCCTTCAAGTAAGTAAGAAACTTCGGAATAAATGTGAGGTGAAAGCAATCTCAGCCCGAGGGGCTTCCGGTGGGGTGGGCACCCTTTGGAACGCTAACAAATTCCAAGTCATATCTGAGACCCTCAACTCTCATTGGTTGTTGTTAAAATTGCAGCATGTAGATACAAACCAGATTTTTAGTCTCTTCAATGTGTACATTCCTGTGAACGCAAGGGAAAAAAGGCTTGCTAAGACTCCTTAAGAAACCAAGCAGATCTAACTAATCTCGAGAATATCATCATTATCGGAGACCTGAACCTCACTCTTCTATCAATAGACAAGAGAGGAGGCAGCATTGTTCGTGATCCGGCTAGGGAATGGTCAGAGGACCTTATGCAGGACTGGGACCTACTGGACATCAAGCCAACCTCTAGCAAGTTCACTTGGATTAATAAAAGAATTGGTATTAGCCACATAGCTGCCAAATTGGACAGATTCTTTCTTCAAAGCTCTTTTCTTCTTCTTGGATTAGAGGCTAGAGTCCATATTCTCCCTTGTATTATTTCCGATCATAAACCCTTCAAGCTGGAACTCGTGTTTTAGCTTGATCTTGGACCTATTCCCTTCAGATTTAACCCGCTCTGGGCTAAGGAATCAGACTTCATACAATTAGTTAAGGGCATCTGGTTGCAGCTAGTCAAAGGCTCCCCCTTTTTCGTCTGGGAAGAGAAGCTTAGAAGAGTGAAAAGGGCTTTGAAATGCTAGGCCAAATCTCTGCCCAATCCAGCCAATGAAAGAAAAAATATTCAACGCACTCTGGAAATTCATCATCTCCAAGCTCAAACAGTTGACATAACAAAAGAAGTTCTAGATAAAGAAGCCTTGTTTCAAAAAAATTATCACAAGGCTTGTCTAGCTGAGGAAGAATACTGGAGACTTAAGTCTCGTAGTCTTTAGCTTAAAGCAGGGGACAGGAGCTCTTCTTTCTTTCACAAACAAGCTCAGGTCAAGAAATGTACCAATTCCATTTTCAAAATCAAAGATGGCTCTATCATTCACAAGGATAATGCAAACATCAAAAAAGCAGCCTCCCTTCATTTTAAAAGCCTGTATAGTGAAGATATAAATCTGGATCAAAATTCAAATATGATGGACGTGGTCCCCTCCTTGATCTCTGCCGAAATGAATCACCTCCTTGAAGCTAAAGTCACTAAGAATGAAGTCAAGGATGCCCTTTTTGCCATGGACCCAGACAAAGCCCTTGGGCTAGATGGATTCTCAGCCAAATTCCTCCAAATTTGCTGGCCTATTATGGAAAAAGATCTCTACAAAATGGTTCTAAAATCCCAAGTTTGCCAGAAAATCAGAGGCAACATGAACTCTGCTTTTTTTGCTCTCATTACCAAAGAGAAGGGGGCCAACTCCTTTAACAAGTTTCACCCGATTTCGCTCTGCAATATTGGTTACAAATTGATCACCAAATTCATCACTAATAAATTGAAGCCCATCCTCCCCAAAATCATTCCGTAAAGCTAAGGAGGCTTCATTCAAGTTAGATAGATTGTGGACAATTTCATTCTAGTCCAAGAGGCAATCAACTCAAGCCTGAATCGCAATGAAAAAGGTATGGTTGTCAAACTTGATTTAGCAAAAGCTTTCGATAGAGTTAGGCATAGCTTTCTGCTGAAAGTCTTACATAAGCTTGGATTTGGGGAGAATTTTATAAATTGGATTCAGGCTTGCATCTCGGAGCCTTGGATTGCCCCTTTAGTAAATGGCAGAACTGCCGACTTTTTCAAAGCCACAAGAGGGCTCAGGCAGGGGTGCCCTCTCTCACCTCTTTTGTTTGTTCTTCAAGCCTCTGTCCTCAGCTTCTACCTAGATAAAAAAAAAAAAAGGGTAGATTAGGATATCATTGGGCTCTGTATTGCAAGAGGTGTTAAAAACATAAATCATGCCCTCTTTGTGGATGACACCTTGTTATTGGGATCAGCTTATGTGCTTATGGCATCCAGATTTAAAAGAGATTTGGACAAGTTTTGCATGGTTTTGGGAAGCAGTATAAACAATGGCAAATGCCATATCTATTGCTGGAACACCACTTCCAGCTTGCTTAACTCCATCTCCAAAACCTTTGGTTTCGCCGCATCCTCAAATTGGCCTTCCTTCAAGTACTTGGGCCTCTCGGTTTTCCTCAAAAGAGCCTTCAGCAGAGATGGCTCCCCCAATTGGAGAAATTCAAGAACAAGTTGCTTACCTGGGGCTTTTCCTGGCTTAACATTGTTGGTAAGTCTGTCCTCATTAAATCTGTTCTTACTAGTCTTCCCTTATTTCAGTTTTCTGTCCTTCTTGCTCCCTCTGGTATTCTCAGAAAAATGGAGGAGATCATTCATAATTTTTTTTGGAAGGGGGGCAAACAGAATGAGAAAAAGATTCTGCTAGTCAGCTGGGAATCCATCTCCAAACCGTTGTTGGAAGGAGGTTTGAATTTTAAAAATCTTGGCTACCATAATATTGCAATGGGAGCTAAATTAATCTAGAGAATTATTGCTCCTAACCCTGGCTAGGTGTAATTAGCTCTTTGGAAAAAAATATTTCAAAGGCCAGCGTTCTCGCTGCCTAGATCACCCTAGGACGCATCCAAATATGCCCTTTCTGAAGCTTTGCAATAGAGCCCGCTCTCTCATCAACGCTCATGCCTTATGGGTTCCTGGTAATGGAAAAAGGATCAATCTTTGGACAGACAAAATATTGAACAACGAGCCGCTAGGAGACTGCCATTCGCTTCAAGCACTGCACAGATGGATGAATGAGGTAGGAATGCGTACTCTATGGGACATTTTAGCTTGGCAGAATTCATGTTGGGCTGGTTGGAATCTTCAAACGCCCCCAGATTTATCTATGGAGCGCGAGATCCTGCTTTCTAAGCTCCATGGGTTAGCTCCATCGCTGGTTCGAAATCAAGACTCAAGAGGATGGGGTACGCTGGCTGGTGGATACACCGTTGCTCAAGGTTATGCCAAGTTGTGTGAGCGCCCTCACGTGGCCACGAACCCTGAGTCGTGGAAAGATATATGGCATTATCCCTCATTGCCCAAAATCAACTTCTTCAACTAGCTGCTATGTCACTCCAAAATCTTGACAGATGAAAATCTTTAGAAGCGTGGTTTCCACGATCCTTCAAGGTGCTACCTTTGTAAGGTAAACCAGGAAAGCATAATTCATCTGATGCTTGAATGCACCTTCACTTTGCATATTTGGACATAATTGTTGGGAACTTTGAGTTCCAGATTCGCATTGCCTTCCTCCATTCCCAAACTTTTTGCTAAATGGCTCCAAAGGTATCCTAGACCTCCCCTAAAAAACAAAATTATCAGAGCTGCTTGGTATGCTCTCCCTAAAATAATCTGTTGGCAGGTTTGGCTTGAGCGAAATAAAATGATTTTCAGAAACTATGAACAGGATGCCAAGCTAGTGGTAGTTAAGATTAAATGCCAGCTAAAAGAGTGTCTAAGAGATCATAAAGATGATTTAAATCTTATGCCAGCAAGATAGAAATTGGGCCTCCTCTCTCGACCTTCAGTTCCAAAAAATTGCAAATAGTATCTCCCTCCCCAAAGATTGGCAAATAAGAGTTTCAGAAAAAGAATTCCAGGATTGGAATACAAAACAGTAGACATACTTTCTCTTTTTTGATGGGGCTGCAAAGGCCAATCCTAGAAGAGCTGGTGCAAGAGGCATCATATTGAATCCAAATGGCATAAGGATACACAGTTTTGCCTGGGGTTTGGGCATTGCTTCTAGCATTCAAGTTGAGGCTTTGGCTCTTTTCCAAGGGCTCAAGTTTTTGAAAGTGCTGAACATCGGGGAGGCTAATGTATTTGGGGACTCTCAGGTCATCATCAACACTATGTTGACACATTCTAAGCCAACAGATCTAAGGCTTGCAAGGTTGATCTTCAAAATAACAGACCTTGGAGACTCTTTCCAGAATTTGAATTTCTACCATATGTTGAGAGCTAATAATGAGGCGGACATTGAAGCCAACAAAGTAGCCCTCCTTACAGCTGGAGTCTTACTCAGAGGTGGACATGAAACATAGGAACCAATTCCTTAATTTAGATAACTATCATGTTTTACTGCTTTTTGTGAAACCAATTTGTATGTATTCATAAACTTGGGAAAATCTCTGAAATTGACTTCATAGTAGCAGCCAAAAAGAGATGTGAGCTAAGCATAAATGCCATGGCCTTGCATGGTTGTGCGGTATTTGTGGAATTACACTCACCTTTTGTAATCCGATTTTTAGCATTAAAACCAAGTATCTAATATATCCACTACCCGTTTCTGTTATTATATCTATATTATATATATATATATATTATATTTGTAAATGGTGATTTGGAATTTCATATTATTTCATAAACATATATTATCAATTTATTAAATTATTTTTACTAAATACTTTAAATTATTGGAGTTGGTTTGCCACTAATTTTACAAGGCAAATAAAAAGAATAATATTTTCTAATAATATATATGTTTATAACTAATAACAATTAGAAAGATAAATATTTTTTATTAGAGAAATTTGTAATTAAGTTGGTTTGATATTTATATGGTTAATAGATTTTGTCTTTTTTGACACAAGGTCAATTAGTACTCTAGTTAATTAGTATTTTAGTGGGTGCTGTGATTTCGTACTTGCTTGACACAGAGTTGATCTCATAGTTGTTTTTTTTTAAATATTAATGGTAACGGGTTTGAGTAATTTAGAGGAGGTTTAAGATCAAACATATAGGATATCTAATAATTGTAAACAGATATATCGAAATTTATGACTTAGCAAGAGTTCGAGACTCCCAAATATACGACGAAGAGTTTGAACCACATTGAAAGGATAAAATCTAGTTGTACCAACCACTAAACAATAATACAAGGAAACCCCACAGGGACTATTATGACCTCTGCTTAAAAATAAAATAGGTTAAACACATTATACTTTAAATCACTAATCATTACATAAAAGATAATTACACGATAAATATTAATATACAGTGTAATTTTCAATTTACGAAAATGTGAAATAACTGAAAAAAAAATTACAAATTTTTATTAAAAAAAATTATATTTGTTTACTTTATTATCGATGTTATTTTCTTAATTACGTTTTTTAATTTTATTAAGCTTCTCTCAGGTAAAACTACCTCATACATGATGAAAAGGTTAGAATTTCAAACCCTATCCACAAGTACGTATTTGGCCTATCTCACAGTTGTCTGTGCTTAATAAATACGTTGAATGTATTCAAAATCTAATTAAAATATCTGTGCCTATCTACGTACGCCATAATGAAACACAAACATGAAGTAATCTCTGTTTGATTGTCTTTACGAGAATCAAGACAAACGGCGCCAATAATACGACTACCTGTTCTTTGATCCATCCAGTTGCGTTCACGTGACTTGCTCTCGAATCTCTTCCGTGGACTTCTCATTAAATATATATATATATATACATTCATTCATTGAATATATTCATTCATTCAAGGAAACTCAAATGTACACTGTCTCCCACGTTACATTTCTGTGTGATTCAAACCTTATTATTATACATCAGCGTTACGACGTGCACGGAACCCACCTTAGATTTACGCGTCCTTCCACAAAATCCGTTAAACGGCGGAAGACTTTACCACAACTCCCCACTACTATTCCACTAACCTCGTTCACTGGAAACTAATTAATATTGAATATATAAGGGTATGTTGACCAGCACTATGTGAGAGTTGAGGTGAGTTAATTAAATTGCTCCCTCACGCCAAAGAGTCGGTGGTAGAATTAAATATCATATTCGGGAACTGGCGTTTGCATGAAGCGTAAACAAAAACGATGCTTTACATCTCCAAATGCAAAAAATTCAAACCAGGAGTGTAGTTATATTGTATTTGTGATAGTACTTCAAGGCAAGAAATTATATTAAAATTCCGCAGTTTCGGAAATTGTCGCTGGTAACGAATTCCGTGCAGGTAGCCAGCCCAGTTCAGAACTTACAAATGTGGACTGAGAAAACAAAACGCTGAAAGATTCCCACGAGAAAACACGTGTATCCCAGAAGGGATGAGTTTGATAATTTTATTGATTTACCCTTGCTTCGGGTAAAATAGAGGCAAGGTATTATTTCGCTAGGATAGTAAATTTCTGGGTGGAAATAGAATTATCCGATGGAAATAGAATGCATGCAAAATTCTGAAGCTTAACAACCTTCACCCTAAACTAACGTAAACTGTAAAACCCTCAACTGTAAAACCCTCAATTGGGAAACTAACGTGTGTAATGGCTTGCATGGTGTAAAATGGAAAACCCTAACGTACATTTGAAAATTCTTTTCCCCGCGAATTTGATGAATTCACTGGTGTAAACTGTAAAGCCCTAAATTGGGAAACTAACGTATGTAAATTTTTTTGGGTGGAAAAAGAATTTTTCCTTGGAAATAGAATGCATCCAAAATTCTGAAGCTTGACAACCTTAACCCTAAACTAACGTAAACTGTAAAACCCTAAATTGGGAAACGAACGTGTGTAATGGCTTGCATGGTGTAAAATGGAAAACCCTAACGTACATTTGAAAAATCTTTTCCCCGCCAATTTGATGAATTCACTGGTGTACACTGTGAAGCCCTAAATTGGGAAACTAACGTATGTAAATTTGAGGGTTGATACACTAGGGTTGTTTTTGTGTAACGCAAACGGAATGAGAGATAAAATCGAAATGACTACATAGTAGGCACGTAATGACTACATAGAGGGCACGTCTCCTAATTATGTCCCACTCCATGGTACTTGCGAATTCAACAATTCATGATCGGACAAGCAACTGAGGGCCCTAACGATCATTTAGGTTTTAGTATTTCTCTCGGTATTCCATACCAACTAAGGATTTGATATGCGTTACGAATCCGGCGCAATAAATTCGCTAGATTTTGCTCAATCCTACATCTTTATGAGGTGACAGATTGATTTGCAGAGGATTACCACCCAGGAGGAATTATACAGCGTGCGCAGCCGATCGTATTTCAGATAATCAACCACCGTTATTTTTATTTGATTTATTTTTCGTATTTCAGATAATCAACTACCGTTATTTTTATTTGATTTATTTTTCCTGGGGAATGGTGAGAAACGGCGTTTCTTTTTCATTATAAATGAGATGATCTCTGTCAATTCTTGCCATCGTGATTAGATTTCCATGGTTTCTCTCTCTAATGCAGTTAAGATTCGAAACTAAAAAGGAGTTAAGATTTGAAACTGGTCATAGTGAGAGGGAAACATCTATAAAAATTTTCCAACCCCTTTAAAATTAATGTTCTCTTATTCAGGTAGGGTAATTTTAAGTGGTGTTACAGTGACAATGGTAGCTTTGATTTTGGGCCAGCCAAGATCACTCATGTTACGGTGATAATTAGTAAATTAGATTACTGTAACTAATTATAAATTTAATGTAATTTAAAATAAAAATAAGTACATAGATTGATAAAAAAATTATAATTTAAAATAAAAATAAGTATATAGATTGATAAAATTATTTTCAGGATTAATTACATGAATGATGTTTCGTCTATATTTTGAATTATTCAATGTGGTTGAGACAAACATGAGAAAAATTTAATTTATCTGTAAGTTTAAATAGCAAAGATGCATTAATGTCTAGAGTTAGTGGTTAGAAAACATATTTTCATATCAATATAGATCACAAAAATTTAAGATGTAGCAGTATACAGATCATTAAAATAAACAGTGACGAATCATAAAAAGGGATAATTACTTCCAAATATATAGATTGTTGATGGTTCTTTTCTTTTTAACATGTGAGTAGTGAATTTTACTTACAATTTTAGAGTTGAATGATTAAGTGCTTTTGTCATTTCAAGTCTTTAAAGTTTACATTTAATTTGGAGAATTAAATTATTTTAAGGACGGTTTAAGTTTTATTGAGTATTAAAGAATTTTGGTGATAACATCTCATTGTGTATTAATAGTTCTTCTTGTATCTAATAAGAGAGATGACCTCAACCTAAACTTCAAAACATAAAAAAACAGTTCGCACCCAACCATCACACAAACACACACACACACGCCCATATATATATATATATATAAACAGGGATACATATATGAAATATTTTTAAAACAAATTAATATTTACTATATTTACTTGGTAAGCTGGTTTGAGTACTTCATTCCATGTATTTACACTAAATTAATATTTTTTTATTTATGCATCGTTTTTTTCTTATTCTTATGGATCAGTCACTGATAATTACATATAATATAGTTTTCCTTGAATAATACAAATGAGTCAACTTACATTAACTAATAGCAGCCAATCATAACTGTTTCACTCCTAATTTAACAATAACTAAAAAAAAATTTCAGGAAAAAAACACATCTTATCAAAAATAAAAACGTTTACATTTACATTAACGACTACTCAGCAATATCAGCCTACCATGATTAAATAAACTCTTAAACCAGAGTTATAATAAGGTTTATCCTTGTTTAGCCCAACACAAAATTTGATAAATTTACACTTGTTTAGCCCAACACAAAATTTGAAAAATTCACCCTAGTTTACCCAACACAAAATTTGCAAAATTCACGCCAAATTCTTTTGAACAGTATCTACCTTGAAATAATTTCCGAAAACAATTATTTTTCAAACCTATTAGAAAAATAATCTCAATATAAGCACAGCCTTGACCTAGTATCGGAAATCAACGTAAACCCACCTTTTAAATATTAATAGAAAATAGCATCGCTGATCAATATAAACCTTGTATTATTTAGATTCATTAGAATGATGGCAAACATATTAATATTTACGTCGTTGCCGACCGAACTGCTAATCATCTCATTGTTTGAAACAAAACGTTTCTAAAAATAATACGATTGTGATTCGTCGAGAATACACAGGTCTTAAAAATGAAACACACCACCATATTATTAGTTTCAATACAGACAGAAAAGCACATTGTTGTGTTTTTAGAAATGGAATACTTCACCGTATTATTAGTTTCAGTCCAGACAGAAAAGCACACAGTTCCTAAAACTGAAATACTGTTCACCGTATTATTAGTTTCAGTCCAGCCAGAAAAGCGCGTTTGAAAAAACTTTCTCCCTACGCGCCAAGTACGATCAAAATGAGCTCTGGGACAGCAACAGTAGAGTTGACTAGACAGTGCACCTGGTCTTGCGTTAAGCCGCGTGAAAGAAAGATACTAAAACCCGGGGATGACAGCATAACTGTCGAGCATACAGCAAACACGCAGCTGTATTCGATGCGCGATTCCCGCTTACGATTATCAAAGCCCACCCATTTACGTTATACGATATATATATAAACTAACTACACGCAACGCAAGTAGTAGTAGCTACAAAACAATTTACATTATATTTATATTAATCCAGTGACAGCACGTAGTGGAAGCTTCCGGTCTGTGCTCCGATAATGGGTATGATAATTAATTAGAGATGCGCATATGAAAATTTGGGAGGTCTAACAAAAGATCCCAAGAAAATTATGCATTTTTTCAATTAAATGAAGTACGGAGGAATCGATTCACAGAGTACTGCATGAGCCTTGACACTACACTATTCATAATATTCTGCAGATTTTTTCAAGTAATTAAACCTTTTTTTTGGCAGTAGATTACAGTATAATTAATATGGACATTAGTCCATATTGGCAGCAGATTTATCAAACTACGAAGCCCAAAAGGAAATCCTTACTTTCTTTCTCTGGAATAAAAAGTATACAAAACAAAGGGAAACATCAGAGTAAATATTCATCACTCCAAACACCAAGCTGTGCTGTCCATGTGGATAAAGAGCTTTAAAGGAAAGTAAACATAGCTTTATAATCTTTGAAACTAAACTCTGAACATTAATTTTTAGAAAAAGCAATTGCCAAAGATCTTATTCGCTTGCAGGTGTCACCTCTGGCTGAACGAAATAGAAATAAATGTAAGAGAATAGATACATTTTGTGGAACAGAAATTCAATTAAGAAAAACATCTGTTATCATATAGAATTTGTTCTTCTCTAAATATGGTAAAAATACCTTTGCTGTAAAAGCACAAAGTTACCTTGAAATGAAATCTTATTTGAAGTTTCCAGTTATATTTACGAACCAGATTTACGAGGAGTTTTTTGCCATAATCAAGAGAATAATCAAGCTAGAGAATCTTTTAACAATAATTAAAAACTTGAGCATCAGCTAATACTACAAAGCTTATGCCATGTGAGCTTGGCACTGATGCAATGAACAGAAGCCATGTATATATAAGCATGTGCAGCATGTTCCTCCTTACATTTTTAATTGTTCTAAATTATTGGCTATATTATATTTTATATGATTAGTAATGAATATATAATATTCAATATACAAAATTTGAGTTAAAAAAAAATAAAAAAATAATCGGTTAATCATTAAAGCTTATATATTATATTATTTATAACAGATTTTTTAATATTATATTTAGAATATTGGCATTGGTGAAAATGCTTCGAAGAAACTTGAAACTGGATTATTATGGTTTTGTTAGCCATAGTTTTGTCAACACATTTTGTATCAGACATGGTCATAATTAAGAATATATTTAAACTCTTATTATCAGTTTGGAAAAATGGATATACTAATAGAAGAAAGCTGATGTACTAATAGAAGAAAGCTTGGTTTGGCTGTAGGAGTCCTTCATGGTCATGATTTCGGAATACACAATGAGGTCTCCTCAAAATGAGTTGTATTTCCTTAATTATTTATCATTACATGAACCCTTAATTATTTATCATTGGATGAACCCATCTCTGATTGAACATTTGTTTATAAATATAATAATTTAATTTAATAATATAACATATATAATATAAAGAATATGAAAGTTTGCAATCTTATGATTTTTTTTAATATTTTTACATAAAAATTAATAATATGAATATTTTATTAAAAAATGTTTTTGAGATTTAATATATATAAATGGAATTAAAATGTACATTTCACCATATAAATTAAAATATATATACTATATTTATTATAAAATTTAATTCTTTAAATATATTAAATTAGAAGGAAAAACATTATTATTAAAATTTAATTTATTAAGTATTATAGAATGTTTAAATAGTATGATTACAATTAAGATAATAATTTAATTGTAAATAAATAGTTCTAATTATTTTTAAAACTGCATTTATTGTATCTGAAATTTTGAGAAATTTGGAAATAAAAATGAATTATTTTTAATTGTTAGCAATCATTATAAGATTTTGGAAGCTTCAAAATAAAGGGAATAGAAGCTTAAAAATGTTTTAGATAAAATTTCTGGTATAGAAAGCTTCTAGAAGCTTTTTGTATGATAGGAAACTTCTAAAAGCTTTTGACCTTCAAATTGATGCATCCTTAACAAGTTTTCTCATTGTTTTGGTATTCAATATCATGACATTCTCAAACAACCATAAAATAATTTTAAGAATGATAATTTCTATTTATGAAATACGCACCCTATTATGAAGAATACACATCATTTGGAATTTGGATCATGCTTAAAGTTGTTGTGTGAGAGCACAACATGAAGCTTGTTTGAGGAGGGTAAAGGTACATTGAGTTGTCACCTATGAGAAGGATTAAGTTGTATCGGAGTAAATCATAAGGCACTGGTTAGTGAAGTGCATTTAGGATTATTCTGAGAAATTATGAAAGGTGTCTTATTAGAATTTGGACAACTAAACAATGTGAGTAACACCCTCTATTGTGTGATTTCCTACACTATTATAAATTGAAGTGTATGGTTTTTAATTTTTTCTATTTGATTTACTATTTAATTTGTCTATGTCATATATACTAAACTTAATAATAATTTCTTATCAACATGTTATTTTCACGAGTAGTTATAGTGACCACTTATGTGAGTTTTGTACTGTAGCTCTTAAACATACAAATATATTAAAATAATTAAAATAAAGTTATACTAAATTATATATTATATAGCAAATTTTATTATTTATAAGTTGTAAAATAACTAAATTACATTAAAAGTAGTAATATATAATATATATAAAATCATATTATTCATGTTCGATGCATTCTTTCTTATGGAGTAATCCATCCATAAACAACATCCACTCTTGCATTTACTTATTGAGAGGAAAGGCCAAGAGGTGCACCCTTTATGAAGCATACCTAGCTATCCCAACTCAAGCGATGTCTTTAGCTAGCTAGTTCCATGAGCACATCCTAATAGAAATCCAATAGAAGCTCCAGGTTGTCAAACATGAAGAAGTGGTGGGAGAGAGGGTGTATTTAGAATTTTTACATTATAGGGTGGAAAACTTGGATCTCATATCTAAGACAAACAAAAAAATGTTAGAATAGATATATGTACAACGTAGATTTAGAGACTAGTAAGATGAAAATGCTACTCTTTAAAGTACTTCTAGATTGCAATGACGCTAAAGACGAAATTCTACTTATGCTAAATAAGCTTCATTTATAAATGAAGGACTTGGCTCAAAAAAGAAGAGCATTAAAGCTCAACTTTCTCACTTTGAATCATCATAGATTTTATGTTGATCTCATGATTTATTAAGTTTTTTTTCATTTCTTCTGGAGTTTATCATCTTGAGTATGTTAGCTAGACTAATTATATTGAGCAAAAAAATATATAGTTTATTTAAATTTTAAATATAAACTTCTCTTAGTTACGACCCTCATGAAATTTTACTCATGCTAAATAAGCTTCATTTATAAATGAAGGACTTGGCTCAAAAAAGAAGAGCATTAAAGCTCAACTTTCTCACTTTGAATCATCATAGATTTTATGTTGATCTCATGATTTATTAAGTTTTTTTTCATTTCTTCTGGAGTTTATCATCTTGAGTATGTTAGCTAGACTAATTATAGAGCAAAAAAATATATAGTTTATTTAAATTTTAAATATAAACTTCTCTTAGTTACGACCCTCATGAA
>APFE030030267.1:102634-159896 GCA_000404065.3 Pinus taeda
TATCCAGTTTCTTAAGTTTTCGATGATGAATAAATTTTATCGTCCAACTTATCCAACTTCTTAAGCCTTTGATGATGGATAAAATGACCACCCTAAAAGTTGATATTTCTTAAAATTTTATATAATTTATGTAAAAATAATAATTACCAATAATCTCTTTTTTTTTATTTTATATATTTATAATTTAATTATTAAATAATTTTATAAATAAAATTTAAATTTAAGATATAAATGAGGAACGTACCTGTCTTCTCCTTATAATGATGAAAGTAAACTTCCAAAAAGAGTTGACAAATGAACCTAATGTTTGTTATAGATTTCACAAGGAAACCTAAAAACAGTTGGGGAATAAGGCTATGTGTTTGTTATAGGTTTCAACAGAAAAAGAAACTTCAAAAAAGATGATTGGACAAAAAAGAGTTGACAAATGAACCTAATGTTTGTTATGAGATTTCATAAGGAAACCTAAAAACAGTTGGGGAATAAGGCTGTGTGTTTGTTATAGGTTTCAACAGAAAAAGAAACCTCAAAAAAAGATGATTGGAAGGTAAAATTTACCAAAAAGCTTTGAAAGGTCCTGGGCTTTTAATCTATGATCCAGAAACTGAAGTATGAAACACAAGCAAATGTCGTAGTTGTTTATTTATATGAGAGTTAGTGAGAACCGCTGTTCTGCCCTTTCAATGACCTAAAAGCTACAATCGATACCTAGGCAGATATCGTATTGATTCTATTTATCCCAAAAGTCTGCTGAACTGCATGCAAAAGCTGTGCCCACTATCTTTCTTTTTTTTCTGCTCAAATAGGGGTTAGGTTTGTATTATGCAGACCCAAATGTCAAAGTTACGAGTGCTCACCATCTATATTTCGTTGTGTATTGAAGACTTTTTGGTTTTATAGTCCCTATCAATTTGGCCAAACTCTTTTTCTTTTCAATTCCAATGGACCTACAAAGACATAAGTGCCCTCCAGAAAGGTTATGTGGTACTTACCCGGTATCAAATTTTGATGCTGCAGCTTGTTATCCACGATGTCGACCTCAGGTCCTCATTCTGTGGACACCAGCCAGCGCCAATCCTTCCAAAATGACACGGATGAATCTAAAACCATTATGAATATCATCAGAATTTTCACTTGATTCAAAAACAACTGCAACCCAATCCTTAGAATATGACAGGGATCAATCTAACATGATTGCTCAAGAAAACGAAAACGAGCAGAATGTTCACTTGATTCAGAAACAACTGCAACCCAATGATTCATACTGGAATTTCATCATTTGGAACTGAGAAGAAACTTGGTAAGCAACAACATAATCAACACTTACTGTTCGAAGTTTGAACATGGACCAATACAGATGTTCGCATGCAAATGGCATGCCTTAACATAACACCAGAATATATGGAGAAGAATTGTCACATTTATTTTACAATGTTTATGGGCTAAACTAATCTCTAGTTCATGAATTCAAGGAATATAACTGAACTGCTCCTCAGCACTAGGCAATAAGTTGTGATCGATTCTGAGAACAACATCTAGCGTATGGATGTTACCTTTGATCTTCTACAAAGGTAAGTAATGCCTATCTCCATTGCACGAACCAAGTGCTAATATGGACGAGATCTCCATATGGAACTTGAAACTGCATAAAGCTTAATAGACAAGTATTATTACTTCCCATGCATTTCAAGATGTATTAAGAGGAAGAAGAAGAAGAGTACTGGCTTAAATTTTGGTGTAACTTCTGAGACATGAATGTACGGTGAAGTGAAGAAATTCTATTCCTCCCTCTTCTCCTGCAAATAAATTGGGTACCAAGAAAAAAAAAAAAGAAAAAATTTAAGTGCCTGACAGAGAAATAAATAGATAGATACTAAAGGTTGGTAACATAATTGAAAGCGATGGCATTACCGGATGCAAGTAAGGGGGGCTGATGCAGGTGCGTTCGTCGCTTGAGGTTCCTGTTCTAGGATATGGGTTGAAAACCTGAGCTTGAACCTGGGCTTGAGCCTGAGCTAGGCTACCGGAAATGGCTAGATAGTTTGGATCATAGCCGGGTCCGCTGAGCCTAACAATGTCAGTCTGGTCATAATTAGTGGCGCGGAGTATATGGTCCCTTGGAATATGCGACTCCATGATATTCTGATCCCTGAAAATTTGGTCCCTCGAAGATCCTGCCAATCCCATTCCCATCCCCATCGGAGGAATTGCAATCCCTGCATTTATATACTTGGAAAGCTCGGAGCGCGCATGATGCAGCTCTGTCTGCAACTGTTTCACCTGGTGCTGCAAGATCGAAATTGCTCCCACGCACCCGTAGACCGGATCCTTCACCCTCGCCTCCGCCTCGTAGGCCAGTGAATTCACCGCGTCTTCTCGCTGGTGGGGATGCAATTCATTCAGCAGCTTTGTCACGTTGCTTGCTCCAAATATCTTGTGAACATTGGCGAACTTCTGCGGTTGGTCCGGGGGAAAATATGGAGCAAACACGCATTCCAGAGTGCACTTCCTTCGAAGAAATTTGCAAGCAGCGCAAGGAGAATTGGATGAAGACGCCATTTCTGTCCAAACACAACCAGACAAGCCATGACAATGGTCAACCAATAATCCCTGAAGCGTCAGAAACCCATCTAAATTAACAATAAGCCAAAAAAAAAAAGATTATGCCGTGTCGTTTTCCCTTAATCTTTGCTCGACTGTGTCCCTTGCCATGGTTATTTTCTTTGGAAGCCTGGTCAAGTTTATAGCACTGACAGAGCTTTTCATCGGCAGCAGAATTGTAGCTAGCTTTGGTGTAGCAATAGTTTACAAAATTCGAGAAGCAATCAATCAATCAAGTAACCCTAGAAAGTTTGTCCCGAGGATTACAATATCGAAACAGATCTCCAAATATTGTACAGAAATTTAGGCAATCACTTAAAAATTACAGACCACACAGTGTCCCCGGGTCGAACCCAGAAACTTGCAATGCATCGTTATGCCTAGGTTTAGGTTTTTAGGGTCTTCTATATATCTATCTAGTACGTTGTACTTTGTAATTTTGCATGACCACTGTCAAGAACATGAGCCAAGAACGAAGCGACACGGTTTTATAATGTGAATAAAGTGGTGACCCCATTTTCTCTGAGATAGCAAGGATTAAAATTCTATCAAAGGTTTCCTAGAAAACATTCCTTTTGTAGGAATCAGCAGGCCCCTAGGGTTTATTGATTCGACTGACTGCTTGAAATGAAAAATTAGGTTACTTTTCCAAGATTGCAACAGCGAGAAGAAAGCAGGAATTGAATTCAGCTTTAATAAGGCCCGCAGAAGAGGCATTAACTGAAATGAATTAGAAAAAGGAGCAGCAGCAGCTGAGGTGGAGTTGTTTTTTCTTACACTGAGGACTTAAAGAGCCGAGCTTGAGAGTTGCAACGGTAAAGCAGCAGTGTTGTTGTCTCGTGTTAAGCAAAGAATTGTTGTTGTTGTGATTGTAATGAGGTGAAAGCTGGTCTCCATGCTCTCTTTTTCTTTTCCTTTTTTTTTTTTTTCCTGAAGGCAAATCTAGTCAAGATCTGTCTGCTAGAGATCTGAAGAAAACCCTCTTGAATCCGCCGTGGGCAATCATTTGAATTGAGTGGTCAATCCAGTCTGCCCCTGCCCTTACCCCTCTCTCATTCCCCACACCCCACACAGAAAACCAGAAGAAGCAGCAGCAGGATGGCAGCAGGCAGCGCACCTGTGACGCAACAGTACTTTCTCTGCTCTTACTGCCAGACGATTTGCCAGAAGATTCATTCATTCATAGCGCCTAAGACAAAGAAAGTAGAAGGGAAATAAAGAACCCCCTCCCCTTGCAAGAGCCACAGTCTAATAATGCCCACAATGCTTACGGATTTAGAGATTTGGTAAAATGGGCATTATAAATTACACAGTTCTAGTGATGCAAGTGGGCACGAGAGGAGACTTAAGCAAAGCGGCTCTGGCGCTGTGCTGGTACTAACTACTGGCCGCTGCCGCTGCTGCTGTTTCTGCTGCTGACGACGACTGCGACCACCCGACGACCACCCACCACTCCCACCCTTCAGTTTTCCCAAGTCGGGAAATTGGAATTGAGGAAATTGAGTCGCCTCACCACAACACCACCTGTGTGTAATCTGGACACGTAACAGAACCCGTTGGGCATTGGATCCAATTTTGCAAACCTCCCTCGAGCCACGCCCCCTTCTTTCCAACGGGAGGCTCGGGGCACGCGTACCTGTTCCCCCCTTCCCTCTTTGACTCTCATCCCTTTTCCCACTCTAATCCTCTTATCCACTCGACAGATGTCGGCCATTCCACCCGACCTCAGGCGGTGTTCCGGTCATCCTGGGAAGACAGAAAACAAGAATCCAAGAGCGGTGGATGATGATGATAATGGATGTCGATGATCATCATCATGATGGTGGTGGATGATGTTGATGTGATTCATTCATTGCATGGATGTGTCCATATCTATTGTGCACGTCCTTATCTTGGGGTTTGGGAAGGTTCTTCTCTGCCCCCTTCCCTGCCCAGTGAATACGAGTGTTCTCAGGTGGGGACAAAATGGAAGTAAGTACTCACCCCGCCCATTATGTTATTTATGTTGGTTGCGTGATCTCTCGATCGCCAACACCTCCTTTGCATTTAATACCTTTCTCCCTCGGTTACACCAAATTTATATTTTTGTTCCTCCATAAAAAGTTACAAGGTAGAGTTTGGCTAAGTTTGAAAGTTTCGGAGAATCTGGGCACTCATATAAATTAAATCAAGATAAACATCAATCGCTTTCCATTAATAAAAAAAATCCTATTCATAAAAGTTAAAAATGAAACTTCACTTATTAATTAATTATTTATTTTATTTGTCTAATCATAATTAAATGACCGGGTAGTCATATAAATTAAATGATGGTAAATATAGAAAAACATCAATTTATGTGATGTATTATTAATAAATAACTAATGATTTAGTTGAAATTTTTGTTACTTCAAATTTAGCAACCTAAAAAGTTAAAAGTCACAATTTAGTTATTTGAATATAAGTTTGGAAGTTACTATTAATGATTTAGTTGAGAATAGTAATATAAATTAAATAACTGGTGAATATAGATAAGCATCAATTTATGTGACACTTTCCATTAATTATTTTATTTAGTTGAGAATATGTATAGTTATATAAATTAAATCACTACTGAATATAGATAAGCATTAATCAATGATACAAATAATATTGAGTGACTAATAAATATGGACAAGCATCAATCAATGATAAAAATCATAGATTCAAAACAATAACATAAAATGCACAAAAAAACCATGTTTGTCATGAATGTCCAGTAAACAATGTAGAATTCTGTAGCTTTTTGGCATTCCAAATAAATCATTATTAAATAAAGGTAGTTTAACTAATTGAAAAAACGACATTTTTTTAGCTGAAACTGACACTATAATTTTCAAGAAGATTGTATTTTTTTGTTTTAAAATACACTTTTGAATACATAAATGGATTCAACAACCTAAAAAGACCCTAAAACACTTGATTAAAAATGTAAATTTATCATATTTATAAATCTATCCCAAATTTTAAACAAAAATTAATTTCCTTGAATTAAATACATAATAGACTTTCACAATCTTGATTTTCTTTCTTCCATTGAAAATAAAGTAAATACAATAACAAAATCACTACTATATAATAGAAGTTCATAATTTTGATTGTTTTTTTTTCTTTAAAGATAAAATAAATACAATAAAAGAATCTATAATAAAAGTTCACCATTTTGATTTTCTTTTTTCCTTTAAAAATAAAATAAAATAAATTCATGACAAAATCACATAAATTAAATAGCTAATAAATATAACTAAATATTAATTTTTGAATTATCTCAATGACCTAGCTTATTCATATGAAAATGAAAAAAAAAAAACAGATAGAGTCAAATCTAAATTTTGTCAAATTTATCGATTTTCCAATGTATTTGGGATCGAAATTTATATCAAAATTTTCACCCCAAAAGGAACATTTTGCTTATCCGCTTCAGGTCACGTCACTCTGGGCTGCCCCACGTGACCGCAGCTCTAACAACACACCCAACCCTGAGGCACTGAAAACATTAATAATGAAGCAAATCCCACAGCCAGAGACTCCGACACAGACACCCCGTCAGCCCCTGCCTGCATGCAGTCTGTTGGCGTATGGGCTCTAGGCCACGGCCCGCCCAAACCTGCGTGTCTATCTATCAATGTCGGCACATACATAGGCGATATGAACTGACATCACGAGCCCCATCCCGTCCCATGTGGGCAACATGCACTTCATTTCTACCTGACTCAGACTTTAAAGTCTGATCTGATCCACTTTCTGTATACCTGTGTTCGGCCTTAATTGTAAGTTTAGATTACATCGTGACGCCCTTCTGTTTCTCCGTTCTTGTTCTTTGGTCGGCCTGGTGGAATGCAATGGAAAAATGGCAGCTTTCATCATTTCAGGTTAGGTAAGGGCTTGTCCGAGCCGGAGTCGGAGCCTGTTGTTTGCATTGTCGTGGTTTATATCCTCCGCCTGATAATTTCCTTTTCCAGGATGGAGCACAGGGTCGGACCCACTTTACACTGTTCCTTTCTGTGCTGACGACATAATTTCATCGTGGGCTGGAAGGCTCAACAAAACGTCCCTATATTTTCTTTTGCTTTGGGCGGGCTATTCTTCACTGATGGAAAATATCTGAAACTTGAAACCCTAATTTAGAATTTGAAATTTCAACCATGCCATTTTCAATAAGTGAACCGAATTTATTGATGATAGCATTCCACAAGTGAATAAATCATTCTTCCAATGACCCAAAAAAAAAAACTCCAATTTATATCACCTAGCTACATTAATTACCAACCAATTACCTAGTTGAATTCAAATCTGCATCCAATATTTGGATTTCTGCAATGAGCGTACCTACATCAATTACCAACCAATTACCTGGTTGAACTCATCTCTGCATCCAATATTTGGATTTCTGCAATTTGCTCATTTGCCAATTTTACATTGGTATGGATTCCTACAGTTTGCTTGTTCTTCGTTCTTAAAGTTTTGACCTATTGTTTACTACTTGAAATCAAAATCAAAACTGTGCTTCCCATACATCAATTATCAACCAATTACCTAGTTGAACTCATCTCTACATCCAATATTTGGACTTCTGCAATTTGCTCATTTGCCAATTTTCTATTGGTATGGATTCCTGCAGTTTGCTCGTTCTTCATTTTTAATAGTTTTGACATATTGTTTACTACTTGAAATCAAAATCAAAACTGTGCTTCCTGCATGAAGCAAGACATTTGAAATTAATGGCCCACTTCTTCCGTAAGGGCTACTTCATTGAATTTATAATGAATATAAATATTCGTAATGCAATATAGTAAAGTGGAGAACAATGAGGTTGGTCCTACAAAACTAGAATTTTCTTCTTTGGTACAATAGTTGGTCCTACAGAGCTATAACTTATCTCTCGGTACAATGTCTACCCATTGGTTCATTTTAAAAAGACTTTAGTTTCGCATTATCTTCTCCAGCTTGCTAGTCAACACAATGGTACTATACTTTGAGTATGTGCTTTCCATTGAAATATAAAATCATGAGTTATTTGGTCAAATATATATATGCGTGGCTTCTTCATACTATATTAAAGTTGAGTAGTTCTTGATGGGGATGTCACAACAAGCTGGTAATAATCATTCAATTAAAAATAGAATATAAAAATGTTAGTTATATGGTCAAATGAGATGGTTTTGTTATATTAAATTGAGACGGTTTTGTTATATTAAATTAAAGTGATTGATAAAGATAGTCTGAACAATGTAAGATTAATTAATATGTTATATTTTTTTATAGTAATAGACAAGTTGTAAAGAATGCAAACTAGAATAAACTAGAATATTAAAGGTTGTTTAATTATGTATGGTATTATCATTATAAAGAGTGATAAATAAAATTGGCAAGGAGTAAAACATTTGAGATAAAGATGGTATTGTAATCATTACATGAGTTAAACTTTGTAAAAAATATAAAAACATCTGGAATTAAATGTGCCAATATTCACAAATGAAATGATATACATATGTGCATTATCCAACATATGAGGAAACCTTTTATAGCCCCTACTAAGTATGAAATACTTGGCTTGTATGAGGAATTGACTACCTCAACATTTTTTATGAACGTTATAACCTTATAGCAAGTGTATGACATCAATCATAACATAACTTGATAAGAAGGTACTAAGCCTCTCAAGAACTACTCTAATGTGATGGACCACACACTCTTATTTCTAGGTCAATGTCAAAAGGAGGCTCATGCTACACAATGAAATAATGCTCTTTTCAAGAATTGGAGAAATACAAGGGCATAAAAACTCAATATTCCAAATTGGATGCATCCCACAATGAAGTGCAAATTAAGCCTGAAGACATTGTTGTTATGCTAATAAATGATGGTGTATGGTTTATATTGTAATGACGTGTTATTGCAACATGGACCCTGAAATTTTTCATTCTAGATATGGAACAAGTCTTATCACCAACTAAAATGTCAAGTAGAACACAATCCTTATGATGACATCATTTTTAAACTTCGTTAAGGTTTGTCATGGAATGTCATTGAATTGGCACCGAACATTATGGATTTTCTCAATCAAGTGAACTACTTTATCAACTTGTTTGTGTGTAGAGAAAAAAGTGCCTACATTTAGGGGAGAGGCATAGGAATCATCCATGTGGTGCTGCAAGTTGAAATTCAAAGTTGACTTTGAATGGGTTGTATTGTGTCATGTTTTGTCGAGTGTGGTTATATGAAAGCCAAATTTCATCCAAAGATGGTATGGGTTTATGTTTGTGCATGCAAAGAAAATCTATAAGTGTCTCTAATTAACAAATTTTGTCTATCCACAAGAATAAGGATAAAGAATTGATTTAAATTAAGTAGGTATGTATAAGACATGTGAAGAGAAAAAAATGATCTTCAATTCTTCAAAGTTTTTTCATTGCACTATCTTCCTTCAAAATATGTTCCTTTCATTTATGCACAAGAGATGTTATGGAGGGTGTGTAACTTGAGAGAATCCCAACATAAATCTTCTATAGGAATTTCCTAAGCCTAACCAACTTTGCAACTCAAAGATGTTGAGTAAGGTAGTCAAATCATGGAGGATGAATTGTACCTTCTCTAGATTAATGTGCACACTCAAGTCTCAAAATCTAGGGTACCTAATATGCCTCCAGGGAAATTTCCATTCTCCAAGTTTAAATCCATCTTGTGGTCATTCAAGCACTTGAAGAGTCGTTAAAGGTATTCATCCCATGTCCCCCTAAAAATTGACACATCATATAGATAGGCCAAAAAGGTTTCTTATAAACAGTCATAAAACATTGTTTATAAGGCACATCAATGTTACAAGAGAATTGGTTAAGCTAAATGGCATCACCAAGCCCTATAACATGTACTTATCTGTGAACCCAATTTTCCTAACTTAGATCTAAGTTAAACTAACCCTTGCATCTATGTTTTAGAATTTTCTATTTAATTTCTTATCCATTTTCAATCATGTTGCATCTCATTTATTACTCAATATCAAACTTTGCTTCCCACATGGATCCAAAAATCGAAAATGAATGCCCACTAGTCCACTACTTCTTGTGAATTTATAAATATACATAAATTTATATTCAATATTATCTTACCAAGGGTGTAATGTTGAATTTTTCCTATAACAATAATAAAAGTGAAACTTATATCTTGGTACAAATATTTTATCCTACAAAAATTTAAGTTATCTATTTGTACAATGCTTAACCATTGGCACATTTTCAAAAAAAATCATCCACATAACGTCCTCCTTAATCTGCTAGTTCACATAATTGTATTACACTTCTATATGCTTGTTATTTTCACAAAATATATAAATGTTGGTTTTTTTATCAAATTATGTTGCTTTCTTATGCTACATTAAAGAGCTAATTAAGTCACATGGAGATAGTGGAACAAGGTGACAACAACCCTTGAAACAAAGAAATGAAATAAAAGAAAATTGGTTTTCAAGTAGGTTTATCTCGAGTGGTTGAGAGGAGAAGTTGGTATTCTCTTTTCCCAGGATTAGATCCTATTTGTGATAGGTTTTCTCATTGTGAGTTATTTTTTATTGGAGCTCTTCATGAGATAACTATTCATTGGAGCTAGTAAGGTACCAACAACTTCAGTCCCAAGGATGTGGTCCAACAATTAAGTGATGAGGTTTGGTCCCCATAAGTCTTGTGGTCCAGTCCGGGGCAAGGCTATGTACACTTGAGAGTTACTCCAAGTGTGATTTCTTCAAGTGAAAAAAGGTTCCAACAACTTCGTTCTTACCTAGAGGGCAAAGGGTGGGTGTATGATGACATAAAAAAATGTCATTATTTGGTCAGATTATGGAGGTTATTCATCATGTTAAATTAAATACATATTTATTCAGGATAACGTGATAAGGTTTTAAAAGTTATTCAAGAAAAAAAAAATTGTTTAATAGTGAAAGCACATGTGAAGTTTAAAAGTGTAAGTGAATAAAACTAAAAAAACATCACAATATAATAATATCAAATCAATATATGCATGTGTTAATTAACTTAAGATATTAAGTGTAAACATATAAATAGATAATTTCTTAATAATAAACCAATAAAAAATAAACAATCAAATAAGAGAAGCAAAACCATAAATACCAAATATTATTCAATTATACACATTAACATTGTTACAAAGAGTGTGATACAAAATTGGCAAGGATCAAATCATTAGGAGATAATAATAGAACTATAATAATGTAAAGGAAATATTATATGAGTTTAGCCTTGCAAAGAATATAAAAATGTTTGGAATCGAATGTGGAAACCTTTAGAAATGAAATGGAACACATATAATTAGAGGACCAAAGGAACTAATGTGGATGCTGCTTAAAAATTAACATTATATATAGTGCTCAAGAATGATTTCCCTTGAGTCCTAGTATTAGGTAAATAAGGACATGCACTAACTTGGTCTAGTTTGAATCCTAGCATGGAACCAAGACTTGCCTCATCAATTTTGATCACCCAACTAAATGAGCACTCCAATCCTCTAAGCTATAATATGTCACCCATATGGTTGACAAGTATTCATTAATGTGGCAATCCATACCATATTTTAATCTACAATTTGCATGGATTCAATGTGCATCAAGAAATGGAGCTAGATTAATAGTGCATTGAAGATTGGGTAGCAGTAAAACATGAAGGGTCAAGCATGATAATGGATAGGTATTGGTGGCACAATAAGGGAGTATGATGGGTCGTAAAATTCTAGTGTGCTAAATGTTGGAGGAGGAATGAATTAATACACCATATGGATAAAACACAACAATTTTATTGGAAATGGCCATATATAAATATTCATTAGGTAGATAAATGTTACACGATAAATGATTACTGAATGGAGGCATCAACCAGTCATAAAATATGCTATTAGATTTGAATTCAATCTTCCAAAGATCTTCAAGGTCAATAAGGAGCTAGCGATATCCATAAGTCAAGTCAATTATAGTGAAGTAATTATCTCTCTTCGGTGTGTCTTTAATGGCATTAATATACGGAGTCATGTGTATGCTCTTCAAGTAATATTATCTAAGGTGTGACAATGTACTTAGAGGTGCCAAAAACCATGTTTTTGTTGTAAAATAATGATTGAACTTCCACATGGTGATGTAATTTTCCTAGTGTGTCCCTTGTATGAGATATCTTAGATATGTAAGTGAATTTCCTCATTTTATGGAAAGGATATCTAGTATAACGATACATTGGGAAACAAAATTCTAAGAACAAGATCAACGTGATGTTTAACATGGAAATAGAGTCAGACTAATCTACAATCATTGAAAACATAAGTGCATTCTTTTAGAAGGGATGTCAATTACTTATGTTATACATGCTACACAAGAAAGGAAACTTGTATAGGTAATAATGCATGCAATCATTAGTTGAATATTCAATAGATTAAAACTGGGTATTAAAATTTCATAAATCTATGAATGAGAAAAAAATCTCCTTTATGTTTGGGATAATGATATGAGGGTGCCAATCATAAACCAAAATATGCTCTGACTTGATTCAATTTGATCATTGGAACGAAAATCAGATTAATATGGTAAGTTTTTCTCACCGATTTGGTCAAATGTGACAATCCTCTAAGTTTTATAATGTCATTGAGAAGGACCAATGTATTACCATTAAAGGTTGAAAAAGATATTGCCTAGTTATTTTAGAGTATGAATTGATTCCATGTGGATTGGACATGTATTAGAGTTGGATTGATGGCACATTCAAAAGCTTGCCATGATTTTCATAGAGTGTTGAACATGATGAGGGTAACGTATTTATCGTGTATCAATAGTAATATAATGTGTCTTAAAATTTTGATACACAATTATTTTAGTGCACTAAAAATTACAAAAGGCTTGGCACATGCTAAAAGCATTTGGATGCACACATCATTATTGCAAGTATTTACTTATTTCAATACTATTAAATCACATTCATGTGATCCCAATATCATCCAACAATATCCTTAACCAGAATATACTATTATAGTAAATCTTGTTACATTTTACTCCAAAATTTTATAACTAAAAAAGGTTATTCTATAGTGTTTTTTATGCTAGTCAATTAATTTCATTATACACTATGTTGATGTTGACTTGCATTTATCCATATCACAATTAGGAACACGTTATAATGCATTCCATGCACTTCAACTTATTGTTATAATAAATGAAGAGTTGCTTTGAGATGCTTAAGCTAACTTCTTGTAATACTAAAATAAGTCTAAGTTTTTTTTTAAATGGCTAAACTAAATAATTTTGAAACTTATACCAATTTTTGCAATCTAAGATAATGATATGTATTATATTAAGTATCATACATACTATTACATGCATAACACTAGTAACAACACATTAATATTATGCCTTATTCATGTTATAAAATTTTCATAAATATTTGTTAACATGAAAAATCCTTTATTATATAGTTTTATTAAGGTGTTTATAAATTATTTATCTATTTTAAAATTAAAAATATTTTATTTTTTCTCTTTTATGAATGTTGTGAGTAAAATAACTTAAATAATAATAAAAATTAAATGAATAGATAATACTTTATGTTGATAATGATAAAAAGTAAATTAAATAATAACATTGTTTGGAAGGGACTACCTCCTTTACACTTTATGTTAATAAATAATCCTTAATAACATGTTTCTTTGATTTATATAAAAGATAAAAAGTGAAATGGTAAATAATAGGCCAATCAATAATGATAATAATAATATAACAATAACTATGTAATTTCTCAAGGTCTGGGAACTTAACTAAAATAATTTGTAAAACTCTTAATTGGGGTCCACTAAATTGGTTGACTTGCAATTTAATACAAATTTATTAACACTAATATTCTATGATTAGAACTTTTATTAAATGTACTTTGATGTGTCCTCTCTAGGATTCTACTAACTCCCTATTATTTATACCTTGTAAGATAAAATTATGGTAGAATTACAAAAGCATATAATTTTTTATCTATTTGGAAAGAGTGAACTTGTTCAACCTAACACTACATATATGTAATAACTCAATATATGAGAATTGGATTTCTAATACCAAGACCTTACTCATTTCTAATGGTGTTATTATTATTTCAACTAGACCACTCAATTTCTAGATATGATTATTTTACTAAAACAACATATTTAATCCTAGTTTGAGAATTATATAAAAGTTTTTGATTTTACAATATGTAACTCAAAAATATGACAAAACTAGATTCTATCCTTTTTTGGCCAATGCACTTTTCTATTTTCTTTTCCAATCTTTAAATTTTACTACATTTATAACAATAAATAATTAAAAAATACAAAATACAAAACCTAAAACAAAAATGATAATGTGACTATCTTAAAATACCCAAACCAATCCCGGATGCGGGTGTTAACTACAATAGTTAATATGATTAGATGGAGTGGCGACGGACAGGGCGACCACATGGCCCTTTGCAATTTCTCCAATGCCACACTGAATGGCATTCATGGCACCTCGTAGGAGCCATTTAATGCATGCACTAGTCGAGGCAGGGCCATTACCCACACAATCATGGAGCCGGAGAACTTTCCTGATATTCTGCCCCTGATTCACTGTGTTTGCCCTCCGCAGGCGGGAGAGCCGAATGAATGCACCAGCATTGGCCACAGATGTTGGCTTTTGAGCTGCATTGATTTGGGCAATGGCTTCCACCATTCCCACACCAACCTTTGAAATTCGGCTCACAACCTCCATCCCTCTATAATTTCCTCACATAGCTCTTCTATCAATTCCTCTTCTGTTTCAGCTGACATTCTCCCTGTTCCCATATCCACCATGGTCCGCCATCATATGTGCATTTGACGTGGAGGCACGTGAGGCGGAAGTTCCCACTCCCCTGCTCTGGCTAGCCCCGATTTTGCTTCCCCTGCCTCCTCTGTCGAAAATCCCCACTAGCATAGTTTCGCAGGCTGATACCCAAATATGAGAAGTGGCAGAAGCAAAGACTGCCTCCATAGCTCAGGCCGTGAAGCTATAGCTACTCGCACTGCAACCTTTCCCTTGCCTCCACATCCCGCTCCTCACACCATGCAGTTTTAGTTTCGCAGTTCTTTGAACTGCCTGGTTATCGTAGCTACTATCTCAATTACCATCATAGAAGAGATTGAGTAGCATGCTCCCCTGGATGATTCTATGGAGGAGGCAAACAAAGTTGGCCCAAGCAGCAAGAATCGAGGCAACAATGGTGAGGAGGAAGTTGATGAAGGTCAGAACAGAAGACATGGCAAAGCTATGGCTGGCAGTCAACATGTTGAGACGGGCGTACACAGTTACATGCAAGCCTCAGATAGCTATCTAGGTGACACGTCATGCCCGCATGTTGAGGCATGCAACATGCAGGAAGGCCATCAAGCGCTAGGACATGGCGAGTCAGACAACCCGGATGACTGGTCGTGTCCAATTGTGGAGGAGCCCACTCTGGAACACTAAGCGCCATGTGTCGTGCCTACCAGGTGGAATTTTTGTCTTGTTATTGGTTTAGTTTATGTCTAGTCTTATGTGTCTTCAGGATAAAATGTTGGTCTGACCACCCTGTCTTGGTAATGATCTATTTAAATTTGTCATCCCTGTCTGGGTTATTCTTTGGACATATTTTGGACATATTTTTGGACTGGTTTCCCCTCTGTTGGGGCAATCAAAGACAATTATCATGGATGTGTGTTGATTAAGGTCGGGTTCCTTTGTGGCCAAGACTCACTGTAACTACATTTTTTGTATCATATTAATAACTTAACCTTACTTAGGAAAAAAAAATGCCCAAACCAAAAATCACTCATGTTATAGTCAAAATAACTAAATAATTTAAAAATAGAAAAAAAAAATGTTAAATCTTGAGAATGATAAAAATTGAATCAATAATCATGCTTTATATAACTCATGATGATCCTTAAAAGTACATGTCCTTTATATATATATATATATATGACAAAATGGATAATAACAAATGATAATAATCTAGTCAATAATACTAACAACAATATAAGGGAATTAATATAATGATCCAAAATTTAGAAACTCAAATTGATATTATATTTGTTTTTCACATATTTCTTTAATAATTTAATATTTAAATAATAAACATATTCATCGTCATTAATAATAAAATCTAATTTTAATTACAAATTTATATATATAATAAATATTCATATATCCACTAACAATTAAATAAAATAGATTATAATTTAATTCATATATATAGATTATATTTCATATTTTAAACAATAAATAAAACATCTTTATTAAAAGTATAGTAAAAACTAATATATATAAAAAGCTTAACACCATATCGATCACTAATAAAAAATTACACCATCCAATTATATAAATAAATTATATAAGTCATGGATATACTCAATGATGAACATCTTAAATAGATACAATGAAAATTTAAAAATTCATATTTTTGAACAAATCTTTATGTTTTAAAGATCTTTGAAGACTAAATATAAATACTTTGAAAAATTTATTTATATTTACTTCTATTTAAATCTTTTCTTCCATTATTATATTAATTTATTTAAAATTATTTTAATTAAATTAAAAATAATATTTTATTAATAATATAATTTCAAATTTAATTAAAATTATTTATTTTTTAATTAAAAATTTGTAAAATTTGAATTTTTAAGTTTACATTTTGTGCTTAAATACTTATAATAAATAATACTATTTTTAATATCTCATTTGCTTTTTAACTATTTTGTATTTATCCTTAATTTACTCATAAAGTACATTGTTTATAGTTTAAAATTATATGTACACGACTCTAAATATATTTCCACACCTTCGACATGGACTACTATATCTCCACATCTTCCATATGGACTTATAAATCCTAACTCTTTTAATATATAAGCGGTTATGGGGCTTGTATATCAAATTATTTCATGCTTTCTTTCTGTTGGTGAATTTTCATAAAAGTACATTTGCACTTGTTCCCTTTATTACTGTTCGAAAACATGGTGTACTTTAAGAAAGTACCACCTTAAGATGTTATTTCACTCAAAAAAAAAAAAATAGCTTTCAAAACGAATATTTAGTTTTTTAATATGGGGATATTGTAATTTTCTAAAAAAATTATATATATTTTTTCCAAAATATTCCGGATTATATAATTACCAATCACAATAATAGTTCATAATCTTTAAAATTAAATCATAATTTATGGTTTATCAACTAAATTATTTAATATTTTTAAAATTAACATTTTATTTTAATTTATATAAATTAATTTAGACTTATTTTAATCTCTGATCTATCAAAGGTACAATGATGAAATCATTTTTGCATCATAAGATATTCACATATCAAGAGATTTGATCTCTCTTTATTGGTAGATCAAGAGATTTGATCTCTCTTTATTGGTAGATCTAAGTTAAGATGGATCTAGATTGGTTTAATTCCACATTTTAAATAGGCTAAATTCCACATGAACACCATGGGCAATATCATAAGTTCTCATAAACCCAGAGCTTAAAAACCACCAGCAATTTGACCAAGTCAAGTTTACCTTAACTACTCAATAAAAATTAATTAAAAAAAATAATAACGTGGAATTTTTATTTTTTTTTTTATTTTTTGTAAGCTTGGCAGAACCTTTTCATTCAATGGTTGGGTGACCTTAATCTGCCCAAAGGAAAACCAGATTTGTTCGCCACTTAACTACATTATAATTCATCCAAAAACAAGAAAGTTTAACACTTTCTAGCAAACCTATATATGTTTGGGTATCTTTAAGCCCTCTAAAATCTAAATAACTAAAACAAGATCACATAATTTGCAGATTCTTCATCTAGGTGGAATTTTTATTTTAACGTAAGGTTATTTTTATTTTTATTTCAAATTTATTTTAACTATTCAACAAAAATTGATTAAAAAAAATAATAACGTAGAATTTTTATTTTAACTTAAGGTTGTTTTTATTTTATTTTACTTTGACCGAGTCAAAATGTTTACATAACATAACAGGATAGGACAACATCTCTTACATACTAGAGAGCTCCTCTTAGGAGTAATAAATATATCATTTAAAACTATATCACCAAGCATGGAGAGAGATCAAATCTCTTTTCATTCTAATAGAAGTTTGCACCTCAAGATATTTGGTCCCTACTTGATAGATCTAGTCAAAATGTTTTAATTAATAATTATAATTATAATTCTATTTTATATTTTATTTATTGTATTCTAATTATAGTGTTATTGTTATTAATTGAACCCAGTCAAAATGTTTACATAACATAAACATCACATAACATACCTTACAACATCTCCTCCATACTAAGTTAGAGAGCTCTACTTGACGCAATAAATTATTATAATCTCATGTTTTAAATGATGCATTCACATAATTTTAAATTTAAATTTAAGTTAGTTTTTTTTTTTTATATTTTTTATTTCATTTATTATAACCTCATGTTTTAAATGAATACATTCACATAATTTTAATTAAATTTTATATTATTATTTAAGTTTTTTTTTTTTTTTTTTTAAATTTCATTTTTAAAAGAGGAAAAATTTTAGTTTTCATCTTTTCTTTACAAATTCAAGGGTTTCTTTTGCATAATCGTTTATGCTTGGATTTAAGAGAGGGGTCTTCCCCTCTCCCTTAGTATATTGGTTTTGGTGTTCATAATGAGTTTGGATCTACTGGTATTCCCCCCTAAATCTCTTTATCTTTGACATCCTTTTCATAGAGTAGATGGATGAAGTAGGATTTCTAGTTTTGCAACAAACTTTCTGCTAGGTGCATTGTGGCAATCTAGAAATCGATAACGTTACTTGCTAAAATCAATGCAAGATCCAAAATATGAGGTTAAATCTAGTAAGATCAGAGAACATATTCAATATATGCATGATCATAGTCTTATATGCAAATCTATTGGATTATGACCCTCTAAAAAGGATTTGATTGGTTGGATCTGAAATAGATGGCGAATTGGAGTTAGGATCTAAGTGCTTTTTACAGTTATTTTCTCCAACTTAGAAGATATATCAAGGGTTTCTAAAGGAGAGCCTTTTTTTTCAACCATGTAAGGCTTTTCATGTGATTTTGGAAGGAACAGTATAATCCAAGAAAGAGGATATCCTTACAACATTGGTGTGGGTCTCTCTGCTTTCTCTTCCCAAGGAATGTTGGGAGGAGGAAACCCTGGAAGGAATTGGTAATTCCATTTATTTTTTAAAAATATCATAGGCTACCAAGAGAGGGAGGTAGACTTCATATGCACATATCCGTGTTTACATGAATGTCTCCCAATCTCTTCTAGCCTCCGTAAATATTTACTATCAGGATATCACTTCGAAGCAATGTTTAGATTATGAACAAGTCCCCTTTAGATGTAGATGTTGTCATCAGCACAAGCATGTTATTAGGACTGTATGATGAATACTGATGAAACATTTGAAGAAACCATTCTCAGGAAAAAGCTAGTTGATTCAAGAAAAATCCCCAAAGTAGCAAAAATTTGACTCCCTGGGGTACCTCAAATACTGACCGGATCCTTAGACCTGAAGATAGGTTCGATTCTCTCTCATCTCCAAAGGAGTGTCCAAAGTCGAAATTCAATCAAGCATCCAATCAATAGAAGGTGAATCATAGAACCCTATAAAGGTCATGCAAAAGTCTCTTGAAGAGCATCAGTAAAATCCATTATCACAAGAAATGATTAGAGCCCCTTTGGAAGAAGATGAAGCAAAATCCCTACCAGAAGATATGGATATGGATGAACCACGACTGATTGGCCTTGTGGAAGAATGGCATGGAAAATATGTGAAGAACATGCCAACTCATGAGGCTAGGATTTTGTATAAGGCCTATCTTCGAGGCTAGCAATTGGGCTCGAGTTCCTAACAATCTAGTCTTGGAGTTCAGATAATGGATTTTGAGGTGGTATATCGGCAAGACAAAGAAGCCAAAAAAAAAATACCGTAAGAGAAATAAAGCATGGATCCAAGAAAACGATGAGCTATTAGTCAATAGAAGGAACGTCATACAAATGCTAAAGGCATTCCCCCTTGAAATATTGAATCCCAAGAAGTTTTCTACGTTGTTATGATTATCTTAGATTATGAACAAGTCCCCTTTAGATGTAGATGTTGTCATCAGCACGAGCATGTTATTAGGACTGTATGATGAATACTGATGAATCATTTGAAGAAACCATTCTCAGGAAAAAGCTAGTTGATTCAAGAAAAATCCCCAAAGTAGCAAAAATTTGACTCCCTGGGGCACCTCAAATACTAACCGAATCCTTAGACCTGAAGATAGGTTCGATTCTCTCTCATCTCCAAAGGAGTGTCCAAAGTCGAAATTCAATCAAGCATCCAATCAATAGAAGGTGAATCATAGAACCCTACAAAGGTCATGCAAAAGTCTCTTGAAGAGCATCAGTAAAATCCATTATCACAAGAAATGATTAGCGCCCCTTTGGAAGAAGATGAAGCAAAATCCCTACCAGAAGATATGGATATGGATGAACCACGACTGATTGGCCTTGTGGAAGAATGGCATGGAAAATATGTGAAGAACATGCCAACTCATGAGGCTAGGATTTTGTATAAGGCCTATCTTCGAGGCTAGCAATTGGGCTCGAGTTCCTAACAATCTAGTCTTGGAGTTCAGATAATGGATTTCGAGGTGGTATATCGGCAAGACAAAGAAGCCAAAAAAAAATACCGTAAGAGAAATAAAGCATGGATCCAAGAAAACGATGAGCTATTAGTCAATAGGAGGAACGTCATACAAATGCTAAAGGCATTTCCCCTTGAAATCTTGAATCCCAAGAAGTTTTCTACGTTGTTATGATTATCTTAACTTTTAAATTTTCCATTTAGTCTCAAGTATCTCCTAAATTTTAGTTCTATTTTAAAAATTCAAATTATACGTAACTTTTGTTATTAATGAAAAGATCCTTTTACCCTTTAGAAAAAATAAAAATCTAAATTAACTTTTTTATATATAACCTATTAACTTAATAACTTTTACTAATATGAAGAGTGGAAATAATAATAATATTTATTACTATATTTAAATTTTATAAAATTCTAAATTTTAAAGAATTTCTAATTTAATTTATAAAATGTTCTTTTAATTGGTTTTTTACCACCATAAAAACATTGTTAAGAAAATTTCAAAGAAAATTGTATAGAAGGTTTAAAATTAAATCTTTCATATAAATAAAAATAGACGCAATAATTTATAGACGAAATAAATTTTTTGACAAAATAATTTCAAAAAAAAGAATGTGATTTTGTTGTTGTTTTAAAATGCATTTTTTGAATGAATAAAATAGATTTAGCGCCCTAAAAAACCCAAAAACATTCAATTTTACAAATTAAACAACTTAAACTCAGTTTTAAAAATCTCTACTATATTTTAATTAAAATTAACAAAAAAAAATCGTAAAAAAACCATTCAAGCTATAAATTAAATTAAGCCCATTAACAAAAAAAACCATATAAAATTAAAAAAAAATTCTTCCATATAAATAAATAATAAAGTGAATTAAAATATTCACCGTGTTATGCGACGATGAATACATCAATTTCATGAGATAAAGGAAGTTAGGTTAGTTTACTAAGTTAAACCATTAATAAAATCCCATGTTGATTAGGGAATGCAAGTTCAAATTTTATTGAAGATAATCGTTCGTATCAATGATATTTATGATTGGAATTGTAATAATTATTATTTTTACAAGGGTGTCCTTTTCAAGTGTCAAAGGAAAAAATTATTTCATTCAGAATTGGAACTAATGGTTATTGGTTTTTAGTTAAGTGTAAATAGTTTTAGGGCATACTCCAAATTTATGATATAATTATTTTCACATTGTCAAATTTTAATATTTATAATTTTTAATATTTTTTGGTAATTAATTATTTTTTTAATAATATATTTGATAATAAAGTGAATTAAGTAGTGGATATATTTCAATTTTAATCAAGCAAATTAAGTGGTTAGCATTTACCACATTTGATATTTATTTAATAATTATTTTTATATTTATTTACTAATTTCATATTATTAAAAATGAATTAAAATGGTGGATAATTTCAATTTTAATAATTATTAAAAATTATAATATCATAATTTTATGATTTTCATGCATACCAGCCACATGCAAAAAAATTATGAGAGTGAATTGTACACTCGTTTTGATGAGTAATATAGACCTCTTCCTAAAGGATTTAATGAGGGATTTAGGCTCCCTATCATATAATAATAACATTGGTCAAATCTATTACAATTTTATTGCTACCCTTTCCACTACCATTAACAAATTCTCTACCAAAGTGTCGTATAAAAAGCTTAACATAACTTCCAACCATTGGTACGATAAGGACTCTAAAGTGATTAGAGACACTCCTAACAAAATTGTAAAGCTAAAAAATATAAGTATATGCAAATCTTTTATCAAAAGGAAGAAGAAATCTGATATTAATAAGAGACAAGATCGTCTTCTTCACCTTTCTAAAGTTGCGCCATAAAGTTTTGGTGGAATGTGCTTGTTCGTAAAACAAAAAATAATCATTCAATCCCCTTAGAGAATTGGGACATCTATCTTAAGAAGTTATATGACTCACTAGACACCATTGGCATCAACTAAAACACTCCTCTAAAGGAGGATATATTTTCTTTAAAATATGTGGGGCTAAGAAGCTCGCTAATGGGAAAGTTAAAGATATTGAAAGATACCAAGCTAAAATCTTCAAAATGGCAAGGTCTTTCCTCATCCTCATATCCACAAGCTTCTCAATTTGGCGGTAAAGCACAAATTTCCTAAGCTATGGACTCAAAGTCTTATTGTGCATATCTTTAAAAGTGGGGACAAAATTGTTCCCCCTAACTATAGGACCATTATGATTAGCCACATTTTATCCAAGCTATATGGGCTTATTTTGGAAAAGAAGATGAGCCTCTAGCTTGAAAGCCATGGTAAAAGAGCTAAAGGTCAAGCTTGTTTTAGGAGACATCACTCAACTATCGACCATCTTGTCACTCTTAGGATCATTTCCGAGGAGTGTCTCAGTAGTAAATATGATCTCTTCTATTGTTTTGTTGACTTTAGGAAATCTTTCGACGCTGTTCCTTAGGATAAGTTATAGAAAAGGCTTGAATAGATAATGGTTCTTCCTGAGTTGAGGATTGTTTTGGTTCATCTTTATGGGAATGTTGTTTCCAAGCTTAAGATCAACGAAGGGTGGTCTAAAGAAATTAAATGCAATATTGGGGTTAAGCAAGGGTGTTCCCTATTCCTTACCTTTTTTGGCATTTAGATCGATAAGCTAGAGGAGTATTTGGAAACTTCTACTACAGGGAAAAGACATTCTAGCAGATGTTTTTGTGGAAGCCCCTATAAAAATAGCCCAAAAATCCATTTGTAGTGGAGCTCACTGGCGAAGGTGGGTGAACATATGTTTTTTGGAAGGTGTGTCTACAATCTACAAACACACTAGTGCTTTTACCATTTTATAAAATGACAACTCCTTTACCAACAATATTAATAGGTGCATTAGTTTGAAAGGTCACATTGCATTTATCAATTGTTTTCCATGATAAGAAATTACTTTAATCTCCTAACATGTGTCTGGAACAACCACTATCAACATATGAATGACTACCTACATTATGAGCATATAGAACAATATTATGTTGCTTTCTATTTTCCTTTTCCTTCCATACTTTGGGTTCCTACCTTGTTTTCTTAATAACTAGATCAAGACTTTTGTTTCTAAGTCTAAAATTAGTTGCTCTACGGAAAACATTATGACAGTTGTGGCATTGCATCAAATTATTCAAAGGATTAAATGGATTGTTATACCTGGGTTTGCTCATCATCTATTTGATTGAATGATTATTCGGCTAATAATTTCTTCTTCGTGTCTCGAGTTGTTAGTACGATAAATTCACTCTACAATTCGCTACTTGTGCCCATAATTTGTGCATATAAAATAATATCCTAGAAATATTCCTTCATACCTGGGAGAAAATCAAATTTTCAACATTGGCTAAGCTACTCTATATTAGATTTGATTTTCCTCTCAAATGTTCTTTGACTTTTACTGATTTAAATTCCTCCTTTTCATTTGTTGTTGTTGATTAATCTTTGACTGCATATTGGGATGTGTGCTTCCTTTGCTTCTTTATTGTTGTGTTGGATTTCTTTTTACTGTTGTGTTGTCTCCAATTTTGGCTACTTACACAAGCACCGATGCTGCATAGAACAAGGTGCACCATAGAAAAGTTATTTTTATAAATAAGAAACATGGTGCGCTAAATAACACAACACACCAGTGCTTGAATAATTGATAACACTGAAAAATGTTACTTTTAAAAATTGTCAGTTCTATATACACCCGCAACATTGCTACCATTCGTGTAGTAAAAATCCCGGTGCATACCAAGAAGGAGCACCGCTATAGTTTCTAAATTTAAAAAAAATGTGGTGTTATTTTCCAATGATGCACTGGTGCGGTAAATGTACTAAAATTCCTCAGGGCGTCTTCTAAAGAGCATAGCTAGTAAACTTTTAATTAAAAAGAAGAGCAGTGCTATAGTCAAACAAAGTACCAGTGTGGTACTTGTATCAAAACACCCTAGGGCATCTTAACAAAATCACTGCTATAGCTTTTTTAATTTAGAAAAAATCGGAGCTCTTGGATATCTTCCGCATTTGTGCAGTTATAGTAATGCACCGGAGGAGGGCTAAAAAAAAAAAAAACCTCCCAACTGTAAATTTCATTTTTACCATCTATGTTGCTAGAGATATTTGAAGCAATAATGCCACTCTTGCCTCATTCAAGCGGCTTAATTTTGGTTCTTCACTTTCTTACCATCCTTCCATACCGTGCTTACTACCTAACTTTCCAATTTTTTCAAATTGTGGTAAAATTTGTTTTTCTCCATTACATGTCAACAATGCCTCCCTCACAACCAAATGTATAGGTAATGTCTATGTTTCTCAGCAATTTTATTTTTTAGTGGATTAGAATTGCAAATTAGCTTAAAATTTCCATTATTTTTGAAAAAAAGATCCCTTCTTAGTGCAATCGATATGTTTTGCTCACACAAATAGTGGTGCACCTTATAAATTTATAGGATGCACCATAGTTTTGTGTGTGAAAATAACGCACTACTATTGTTGCAATGTGTTTCAAAAATGAAAACACACCAAGAATGGTAAAAATTGTACGTCGGTGTGTCAAACCTTATGCATTTATATTTTTCCAACACACTACAAAAATAATATTTAAAAATATAGCTATAGATCAATGCGTTCGATAACTTAAAAGTTTTGTACCAATGCAAAAAGGTTATATGTGTGCACCAGTGCATAAGTGTGATGCACAGTGATGAAAATTTAAATTTGTGAACCAAGAGTTGTGCATCATACATATGTGTGCATCGATGTCGGTGTGATTTTGTTTGATAGCACACCCGACATCTTGCTTGACTGTGTTTTAGGCACAATGATGATTTTTTTTTTAATCGAAAGTTATGTTTCCATATTTATAAATACATTTTTCATTTAATAAAAAAAATGTATTTTATAAATGAGGTTGATGTATTTTATATTTCAATCATGTAGTAGAGACATCAACAAAGAGAGGAGTAATAGGAGCAGGAGCAAATGGTAGACCCATAAAATATGGTCTGACCATGGGAGGCCAGAGAGAGGGAGAAGGATTTATACCCTCACCCTATTACTGCAGAAACTTGAGCGCTATTAAGGAATGTAGGCCTCCTCAAGTACTATGAGAAGGCTACATCCTTGAAGGGGCGTTCTATCTTATTGGTGCATCTGATCCGCCGATGGAGTGCCTAGGAGCAAGGTTTTCATGTCGGTCCTAGGGCATGGTATAGGCCCTCTGAGGAGGACATATAATTTATCACTGACTTATCCAAGAGAAGGAAGAGTTTTCCCCATTTTGGTGGTGTCCCCCATGGGGTTGCAGCTGAGACTCATCTTGCTTACACTTAGAGATATGTCAGGCCTCATGCAATACATCCATCAGATTTTCAGGTGCATGGTGGACAACTAAGAATTTCTTCTTTTGTTGCATAGGAGGTTAGGTTCCTCTCATTATTAGTCACCACCATGACACACTCTAGTAGTTATGGGAAGCACATTAGCTGCCCTCTTTTGTGTTATGTCAATTCTTTAATTCAGGTGCCATGTTGTATCAGATGGTCTGCCATTCTTTTGAGGCAGTTTTGTATGGCTTTAGATACACTTCGTGTATTGAGACATGAGAGGGTGACCTTCCCTTTCAATTCATATATTTTTTGTTTATTTTTTTAGAGGTTTTGAGAGATGAGGATTAAATTTGATCATCACCCTCTTAGGCTGATAAATGAGGTCCAAATGCGCATGTGGGGGAAGTTGATGCCCAAGTGGGGCCTACCAAAGTATTCGGTTAGGATTTCCCTTGAGGCACTAGTGCTACTGGCCAGTTAGGATGGCCATGTGTTTGTCGTGTTGACATTTTTGTACACAAGGATTGATTGGAGACATTGTCCCAACATCCTCTTCACACTAGCTAAGCCTCCAGATGATAGAGGTAATATTATTTTTTTATTTAAATTAATCTAGTTTCATTTTATTACTTTAATTAATTAGAATAAAAATTATTCTAGCATGTTCTTTAACTTGTTTTATTAAATTATTTAATGAAATTGTCGAATTATTGTTGTGTGCTATAAATTTTATAGACATCAACACATTCAATGGGGACATGCCTCCTCCCCCACTAGATGGAGGAGATGAGGAGATGGGTGAGGCCCAAGGGGGTGGTGATCATGATGCCAAGGATGGTGATCATGATGATGAGGATGATGATTATGATCATGATGATGAGAGTGGTGATCATGATCACAATGATGTGCGTGGTGATCATGATTATTCTAGTAGTACTACCCCATCGGATCATGACCGTTACTCACATGATCATGAGATCCTAAAGCTAGAGGATGTGCCTTATGTTTCCCTTGATAGAGCATACCAACCACTCCTCCTCCAACTTAGAGTTCTCTAGACCATGTTGATGTAGTAGTTGACCATCCATTGTCTTTTGTTGCAAACCAACCACCTCCTCCTCCACCTCAGTTTTTGGTAGATGTTGAGGTAGTAGTTGACTATCCATTGTCTTCTATTGCAAACTAGGCATCATACACTATTATGTTTGTTGTATCAGATAGTTGATTACAATTATTTGACTTGTTTGTGTATATATATATATATTATATATATATATATATATATATATATATATATATAATATATATATATATATATATATGTATGTATGTATGTATGTTGATGTGTATATTGTTAGGTCATGTTAGATATGCTTGCAAATAGATGTGTATGTAATAAAAACTATTTTACATGAGACATATATTAATTTGAGGATGTGTGTGGTGATGTTGTTAGATTACAATGTTTGTGTTTTTGTAGATGTGATCATGATGATGATGCCCTATTAGATTGTTATATTTGTGTGCTAGCTAATAATGTTTATATGTGCTAGAGGTGTATATAATTAGATGATGGTAGTGAATTCAAATGTGTATCTTAGTTGATGTTTATTTTTGTTAGATGGTTATCATCATAATGCTTATTTTTATGAAATAATATTTATTATAGATTATGTATTGAACTTATATCAAACTTTTATATATGAAATTGCATGCAAAATGACTTACTTAAAAAAAAATGCAAAGATACTTTTATAAATTACAAAGTTTGGTATGGTTGAAACTATGATTGTAAAATTACGATAAGTATTATTCTATTGCTTAGATAGTTCATTGATATTCAATCTAACTTAATTAGTAAAATATTTCAATACTCACAAGGAAAAATGAATTAAAGGTAAAATAATTTAGTTAGTTCTTAATAAAACGAAAATGTGTAACTCATTCAATTTTTAAATAAAATAATAATAATAATAAATTATCAAAAATACAATTTAACCAATTGATATTGATTTATAAAATTCAATCTATTGTTAAATTTAAAAAACTTAAGTAATTTTTTATAATTATTTTAGATTTAATATAACCTTAAAAATTCTATTTTAATAAAATTTAATTTATTACTAAAGTTATGAGATTTTCAAGCAATTTAAATTTAATATTTATAGCAACTCTTACCAATTTAAATTAGAAATTTCTCTCTCTAAATATGAGGATCAAGAAATGTGGAATAAGTCTTGTGAAGTTACTTGTAGTTTGCAATTTGCTCAGTTGGAAGTTCTCCCTTAAAGAGGCAAGTGAACCTTTTTTTCTAGTAATAAAGATATAACATTTTTGTGCTATTTTGATTCTTTATTTTCTATTGTACTAGTTTAAATTAACTCTTTTTAATTATAAATATGAGTTAAATAATACGAAAATGATACTATATTAAAATTAAACTTTTGACAAATAATATATTTGATTATTTCTTAATGAACAACTCAATAAATATTTATTTTACCACATAATTATCACGAGATAATCACTAAAATTCATGTTTTCACATATCTCCTATCTAATATTACATCATATTCACAATGATAAAGACATGTCTACTTTAAATAATTTACTTATAAATACATAAAAATAGATATTTATTTTACATAATCTAAGTAGGAAAGAAAATGCATCACCAAGTCTATTTGGAAGTCAAACAAATGCCTTTAATCACCATCACATTATTTATCATTTAATTCTTAGCCACAAAAAATTATTAATTTAATTTTTGTTGATACTTACCATTGAAAAGAAAAGTCAAAACTCTTCCATTATCCATGAAGAAAAAATTAAAACCTCTCATGCATCCATGTAAGCCCATTTGTTTCTCTTATGGTCCATACAAAAATGTAACAAGTGTTTTATACATGGACCTCCTTTTAGTTTACATAATGTTGCAAGAACTATAATTTAAATACAATAAACATGACTTAACCTCTCATGTGAAGAATTTAATCTCACATATTAATACACAATTTTTTCATTGCTAAAGTTCTTATAGAGTTATCACTACATGATGATTTGTATTGATTTTGAACTAAAAAGGAAGAAAATACATGTGAATTGATTAATAAACTAATAAATATCTAAATCAAGACTACATCTTCAATGTTATTTTTAAATTCACAATTTTCTTCTCATTTTCCAATTTGAGAAGGATTGTGACCTTGAATCATTATTATCATAGATATTGTACAAAATTGGAAACACGTAGTTTTAAGTGTGAAAATATTTCCCCTACAGAAAAATATGTGAAAATGTTTGTGATTGTTACCATTTATATTATGGAATGGCAACAAAACAAATAAAAAAATAATATAATTAGCAAAATAAAGAAAATAAAAACATACAACAATAATATAAATGATGAAATAACACAAATACATATCACTCTCCATTGTCATCACCCTGATTATCTTCCTCAATTGGCATGATAACACTTTTTTTTCTCAAAAATATGTTTTGATCTACGGTCGTGCCTTAATGGCAAACCACCAATCCATATCCAACACATCTAGGTAAAAAAAACACCTAGTTGTAGTGTTTTGGGAAAACATAAGGCTCCATAGCTTCATGCCACATCTTTCTAGAGTTGATAGATGTCAACCCATTATCACAATATTCCTCTACATTATTCTGATCAGAGGTGTCCCACCACTTGCTCCTAAAAATAACACATTGGAATGAAGAGAAGTCCACTTGAATGCTCTCTTGTATCTTTCCAACATAGCCTAACATCCCCTACATTAGGTTTTGATCGCGGTTTATAGCACGAATAGATTGGTCAAACTCGACTTCCACTCCACAATCTTGTGTCATGCACCCATCATTGGCAACCTCCGTGCGAAAATTATTTCCATATGCCCACATAGATGGGAAGAAATGCACCTATAAAAAGTGAAAATGTCACAGTGTCATGTTTCTAATAATCTGAACATAATTAAAAATATAAAATATATATAGATGTTACAATTCAAAGGTGAAGTATGAAGTTAAAACTATATAGAACGAGATTATAATTACCGAGATATTGCATCAAATCCCTATGTTTAGCGCATCCTCTTTAGCACACAGGTAATGACAAAATACACTATACTTCTCTATGACTTGATTAGTAACCCAACTAGCAGGGCATGTCATTGGCATATTTTCTTTTAAATGATTAGGATAAGGCACACTTCTACCATTCAACTATTTGAATTCTTTCTTGTCATTATCCCATTTCCTCCTCTTCTATTCATATAATGCAACCCATGGTTGTGTCACTTCCATATTGTAAATAATGAACTTGTTGATGACTTCAATTTTTTAATTCGTTGATGAAATCAAACCAAGATATATATATATATATATATATATAATATATATATATATATATATATATATATATATATATATATATATTATATATATATATATAGTTGGGAACGAGATCCCCCAAGGATAGTTTTGGGGCTAAAAGCCCATGTTTTGGCCAAATTTTGTAATAAACTTGTAAGGACTCCACATTTTGTGGCCGTAGAGCGCGAAGGTGTCGTGAGTCAAAAAGGGTTGCCTGCCCCTATTTTTGTAAATTAAAGTTGGATGTAAGAGATCTACCCATAGTCCATAGACCATGGGATTGTATAAAAAGAAATAAGCTCTAAGTAGTTTTAGAGTGGAAGTAATGAGTTAGATAGTCATAGCTCGGAAGTAAGCAGTCTAAGTCTCGAGTCGTAGCGTAGTTAGAGACTCTACAACTGAGTGCGCATATCCCTGCAGCTATGTGCGCAAGGTGGATAGAGTCTGTAATTACTTGAAAATATCAATAAAGTGAAGTATTCTACAATTATGTGTCTTTGTTTCCAGTTATTGCATCTTGACATGTTATGTATGAATTTCATTTATAATACTTATATGATGCATGAATATATGCAATTATGTTGGTTAAGTGAACGCACGTAAGAACATTTGTTTATGCGGTGCTAACTATGATTGTCTAATAAGATAAGTAAGACACTTAAAGTAGATTGGGAATCTGCATGGTATGCTGCCACAACAACATGAAAGCACATGAGTCACAACTTAGGACTGAGTGAAGGTCAACTGTACCCTTTCGCAGAGGTACTGAAGGGTGGAATAAAGGCTAGTTTGGCGAGCCCTAGAGCTAAGTGACCTGTGCGAAGGTAGGAATAAAAGGAATAAACCGACATCACAACCATCTCAAGGTGCAGAAACTTGGTTCTAGCATCCCTCCATACTGCTTCGGGTGAGACTTCGGTTCGCGCTCCACGGGCTGATGCCGAAAGGTCCAGTAGTGTAGGGATTTGTTTAGCTAACTAATGTTGAACCTGGGTTAAGCCCCCACAAGCCAACAAATGGTTCTATTGCCAAGACTGGAATCTGCATAAGAGATGCGTGATGTCGTATCATTGGAATCCAAACAAGAAAGAGATCAGAGACTGGTTGGATAGGAAGATCCACAAATTCGTGACGTAGGAGAACAGAAAACCACGACTGATAAAGGAACAGTGGTTGGACAAGTACTTGTATATAGAGATCCATGAGATATATTTTTTGCTCCTTTCTGGTTGAGCTATACGAGTGCATCACAAAGCTAGTAGACAACCAAGGAAGGTAGAAACTTGACGGTCCTATTGTTTGGACCCCAGAGCTAGTACAAAAATTGGAAGCATCTGAGGAAAAGATCACTCACACTATTGATCATTGGCTCGATCGCGTCATAGGAGGATTTGTGACTGAATTTACGGTCGATGCCTTAGTTAGCTACAGTGAAGCGAAGTGACATTTTTTCAAAGGACCATGAGGTAATTACGTGAAATATTTGAATACCTGGATTAAAATGTTATTGTGCGAAAAATGGGTTATGCAACTACCTTGATATTTGGGGCTACGCAAAGCAGAAAAACTTATAGGAATGAAGGAAAAATGGGTCCTGAATATAGTCCATTGATTTCATCTCTGTGAGGTGACCAAGAGGGGATAGCATATGTTTCTTCATGAAGTGCTATTTAGATATAAGACAAGGATTCTTGTGACTGCCACCTCCACCCACACCACCTCCAACTTCACCACCACCACCTGCTACTTCACCCGTACCACCTCCACCTCCACCACAGTTCAGAATGGAAAATTCAGTGAATTTTCCTTTGTTCGAAGGCTTGGGAAATGAGGACCCGAACAAGTTCTGCTTCGTTGTGAAAGATGTTTGGGAAGCTGAGGGCATTATAGATGATCACATGAAGAACGTGATATTGGTTAGTGCTCTATAGGATCATGCACTAACTTGGTATATCAAGTAATTTAATGATAACTTGAATGCTAGAGTGGTAGACATCCAGACCGCGCTAAACAAAGAATTCAGTAGGCCTAAATATGAGGCACAGTCGATTGTGGGGTTCAAGGAAATCGTGATGTAGCTAGGTGAGACACCTTGGGAATTAGATCATAGGTTGAAATGTAAAATCCGCAAAGCTAATATGAACTTGACAGATGAGCAACATTGCGAGTGGTTTGTGGCTTCGCTATTGCCACAATTAAGGGTTGCGCTGTCACAACAGAAGATAACGACTTAGGCTGAGGCCTTGGAGATTGCAATGAGACTGCATGAAACACTGATGCAAGATCCAAATCTGGGGGTCCAACAGATCCATGTGCAGTTGAAAAATATTTGCCTCGAGATGCAAAGCTTGAAGCATGACTTAACATTTCAACTAGAGGTATGCGAAGAGGTATGGTGCCTGAAATGCAAGGGTCAGTGGCATGACAAAGACCATTTCCTAGTCTTTGCGAACTATATTGCAGGAGGAGAACCGATGCCTTTGATGCCAAAAGCTCAAATAGGACCGAGTGTGGGACCTACATTATGGTGCGCTATATGTCATGTAGTAGGGAAACATGCTACAGATAACTGCCATTTGCTGCAGAAGTTTGTACAAATGCCACAACAACTGTTCTATAAATTCTATAGGTCGATAGGACATGATGAGCATAATTGTAGGAGTTACGAATTGATGATGGATAGAACTCCTGCCTATAGGGTTCAGGCAGAAACGCGACCCCCTGACCAGAGTGTGAGGATGGTGTGGATAGGATTTCAGGAGCACAGACGAGGCCGAGGTGGAGGAGGACCTCGCAGAAGTCAGGGACAGTTGATCTACTACAATTGCAGAGGACTGGGACAATATGCCCATGATTGCACTACCCAACACGTTTTTCATGCAAGTATTGCACTCTGTTTGATCATGAAACGAAAGATTATCCTATGCTAATAGCAAGGATACGTGACAAAGGGACACTACCACCTCAACTGACTCAGAACCTCCAGTGCGAAAAGGATCTGAATGTGAATATAATGCTCTGAAGTGGAATCATAATAAGAAATGACGAGGGGAAACAACTCGAAGACAATACATGGGTTCACAAAGTCCCGATGAAGGAGGCTAAGTTCAATTTGGAGTGCACATGTGAAAGCTTCATGGATGCGAAGAAGAGCTTTCCTGAGGCTTCCACCTAAGGGAGAAAGGATAAGCTTGATCAGGAGATGGACCCTTCTATGCTTACAACCTTCCCAGAGACCTGTATGAAGTTACTACGTGATAGTAAGGTTGTGAAGGGGTTACAAGAGCTCATAAATAGATGCGTCGGAATTGCTCTGGGTGAGATGTGCATAGAACGAAAGATTGGTAAGCATAAAACAAGGACAAGATAGGAGATGAGGCTGACCACACAGATAGGAGAGTATGAAATGGATTAGGTTATTTGGGACCTGGGGTTAGATGCGAACGTCCTACCAAAGCAGACTTGGGAATGGATGGGGAGACCCACGCTGCAATGGTCTCTGATCTAGCTAAGGATAGCGAACCATCAAAAGATCATCCCCATGGGGTGGCTGTAGGGGGTGACTATAGATATTGAAGGTGCGAGAACACTGATTGACTTTAAAGTAATAGGAATTGTGGATGAAACAAATCCCTATCTTGTGCTTCTGGGAATTGATTGGGCTAAGAAGTGAAAAATGATATTTGAGAAGAAATTGCTACACGTAATAGTACCTCTAGATCCTGCTAAAGGATCGCGCTATACTGAACCAGTCTGTGATTATGAGAGAGATGATGACCTGGACTGTATCTATAATATAATAGTGTGAGACCAAGATTGGGTGAATCCCACTATGGATGGATGAATTACATGGGATCACAAGAGTTCCTACACCTCGGACTCAGATGAAGAGTTAGAGCATTGGAAGAATCAGTTACATGAGGCGACTACACTGAGCTGCAACATGATGACCCGGTCGCTGTGCTGTGTGTCATCGGAGGTAAGAGATATGCCTACTTATGATAACAATGTAAACTTTGAAATGGGAACTATAAACTCAAAACGGGAACTCTGGACAAAAACCCCAAAAAGAACATCAAAACCAATGATAAAAATGAAAAGTGTGTATACTGGAATGATGGTTTTTTTCTTTAGGGTCAATTTTGAACATGTTTTGAAAATGGTAGTGAAAATGAAATTTTCGTGCAAAAAACACCCTGAAAATGAAAAGTGTTAATACTGGAACGATGGTTTTTTTTTAGGGTCAATTTTCAACATTTTTAAAAAATGCTAGTAAAACTGAATTTTTATGTGCAAAAGAACAACTGTTTATGAGAAGAAAAACACACTAATGTTTTTGGTAAAATAAAATTTTTCTTTCCTAAGTATAAATTCAACATGTTTCAGTAATGATGACAGAGATAAAATAATGGGATCGGAAATAAATTAATTCTATTACCTCAAAATCACTATGCCACCCCCGTGGGCCATTGGATCACTGGGGTGGGGTGGAGGTTGTTTGCAACCCTCCGCCCCACCTCGACAGCCCAATGGGTTGCAGGGGTGGAGGGGTGATTTCGGGAATCACCCCTCCACCCCGAGCCTTCGCCCCACTCGGCTGGCTCAACAGTTCGCAGGGCAATTCCAGGAATCACCCCACCAAACTCGTGGGCCGTTGGGCTACCAAGGTGGGTCAGAGGTTGTTCGTAGCCCTTCAACCCACCTCGATAGTCCAATAGCCCGTGGGGGTGGTAAGGTGATTCCGAAAATCACCTCGCCACCCCCGTGGGCCACCTCTGCCCCACCCAAGAGGCCCAACAACCTATGGGGGTGGTGGGGCAATTCCGGGGATCACCCTGCCACCTCCGCAGGATGTTAAACTGCTGGGGTGGGGTAGAGGCTGCGGGAATCACCTCGCCACCCTCGCCGGCCATTGGACCACTGGGGTGGGGCGGAGGGCTACAGACAACCTCTACCCCACCCAAGCAGCCCAACAACTCACAAGGGTGGCAGGGCGATTACAGGAATCACCCCGCCACCCTCGCGAGCTGTTGGGCTGCCGGGGTGGGGTGGAGGTTGGGGGTGGCAGGGTGAATCTAGGAATCACCCCACCCTCTGCGCCACCCAGACGACCCAACTGCTTGCGGGGGTGGTGGGGCGATTCCCGGAATCACCCCGCCATCCCCGCAAGCCGTTGGGTCGTCGGGGTTATTGTTACTATTCAAGCTTCAAGGGGAAAACAAATTCAAGGATACAGCTTACATGATAAGACATTTAAAATGTATATTTGATTAATGTTAAAAAATTCATTTATGTACAAGTTAATTGAACTTTTAATATTTCATGTTACAAGCAAAAGTCAAATCTTCTTAACCGTGAAGATGAACTATTTATAAATGATTGTGAGTTCATCCATATTGATAGTTGGGCAAAAGATGATAGCTATATGTCTATTATTTCTAATCGGGTAGATGGAAAGAGTTGTAGCTAAATACTAACTTATGATGTTGTTGTGAGAAAAATAACATATGAAGAAAAAGAAGCAAAAAGAGAGATACTTAACATTTATCAAAAACCACAGTTATTGATTAACTATCTTATAGACATAAGTTCAAATGAAGGAGATTGGGTTCTGGATTTATTTTCTAGCTCAAGTAAGTTTTATTATATGGAATTGAATTTTAATATGTTATTCCTTAATTTATATGTCATTGTATTAATATACTTCATTATTTCTTTTGTGCTTGATAATTAGGTATAACACTAGCATGTTGCCTTCAAAAGGGAAGAAATTGCATTGCCATTGAAAAAGATCCAACACAGTGCAATTTTATTTAGCAAAGAATTAATGCTCTTCAATTTCTTCCAGATGCAATGCAAGAAATTGGGTTGAAGAAAGGGGACTTTAGTGAATCATGTCTGGCAAAAAAGGAAAAGGAGCCCCAACCACCATTATATGGAATTATTGGAAAGGCATACATTGGGAGATTCTCAGACATCAAATATCCATTAGAAGAGGAAAATGAGAAAAATGAAGTAGAAAATATTGTGGAAGAAGACAATGATGAAACACCAGAGGATGAAGAGTTTGGATTACGTGACATTGTTGATTAAATTTAAGTTATGTGTGGAAATCAAAATCATTTTTTGTAACTATTAATTAGTTATACTTGTAATGTTTTGACTTTGACATTTTATGAGAAGAATAAGCACTCAATTAAGGTTGTTATGCATTCAATATTTGTATTATGTGATTTTCGGATTAATTTTTATGTTAATCATTATTTTTTGAAAAAACAGTGAATATTATTATTTTTTTGACATGAAATTCATAAAAAAAAAACTATTATTTAACCATTTTTAGTTAAATTTTTACTATAAAAATTGTGATTTTGACATGTCATTTCTAGTAAAAAATTACAAAAAAATTATCAAAATGTGTAGTTTCTTAGTTATATTTATGTTAAAAATGGTTATTTTTATGTCAATTGTTAAAAATTATTGTTTTTTAGAGATAATTATTTAATGTCGATTGAAAAATTAATTAACGATGTATAAATATGTAGAATATCGAAAAATCAAAATATCGTCGTTCTTCTTTAAATTAGCAAAACAATAAAAACCTCACTACAAAAATAATAATAATAATAAAATAAAAACAAGAAAATATGAAGAATAAGAACCACTTTTTTTTTTTTTTTTTTGCTAAAGAAAGTGTGGATCCTTCTATTTCATTAAACCAAAAAAATAGTGTACAATGTTTACAATTGTGGAGCCCATGACACCCATGTAAAAACCTTTTAGCCTTATAAAGAAGACCTGAACCCAAGGAAAAACAAACCAAAAATGTGACCTGTCTCCCGGAAAGCCCGAGAACTTTCCCGCTTCACCACTGTCAGATAAGTCTAAACCATCTGAGCCGTCTAAAAAAATCACTAAGATCGACAGCCTAGGAAGAATCACTCAGTCAAAAAGATCGAAGGTTAATGGTCCTGCCCCCAGAGTTGTAAGATCCGACTCAACCGTTGATCCCCATTAACTAAATCCAACGGGTGAGATTGATATCGCACCGGACAAGATGGTTTGACATTAGTGTGCGGAGAAGGGCAGGTTACGATACCCTCTCCCTGCCACATGTTGCAGGTTGAATGGCATGGCTGCAAAATCTCCAAAACCGCTTCCCAATTGAAAGTGGTGCGATCAGCCAGAAACCGCCTGGGAGGTGGTATTCCATGTCGAGACCCCGATTTCTTACAAATCCAGCATTCGGAAAAAATAGGGCTCTTCCTGCGAATGTGGATCTCCCTCGCCTGAACCTGGAACCCTGAAAAGATGAGAGGCTTGTCACTAAACGAAGACCCGAGGGACTCGTTTTGTTCCCCACGATAAACAGAGATCTTTCTCTTTATTACTCTGGGAATATGAGCGACCAGACAAGGTTTTCTCCACTCCACAGAACCATTTATCAGATATTAATGACACATGCACGTGTTAAATGCAAAGGTTTAGTCAATTTGAATCTTGGTCCAAGGCTCTGTCCTTAAACTCCAACTTATCATTTTTTTCCTGTTCCTGTAAAACCTCCTTTAACCTGCTCTGAGGCAGCTCATGCCATTTTGATGCCATTCTATTCTCTATGCTGATAACACCTTGGTTGGCTAGAAAATCTACTAATTTGTTCATTGACCTGCGGACATGCTTAAACCCTACTGTACAGAGGCTTTGAAGGTGGTGTTGAATCCATTGAAAGCCCTGAATTAGTCTCCAATTTTTTTAGACTTTTTCTAGCTTAGTACCCCCGTTGATTTTCTTGACTAAATTGATAATAAGTTCAAAGTCAGCCTCCACTATCACATTTTGCCTGTTTTCTTGACTCAGGAAATCCAACCATTGCTCCATAGCCATCAATTCTACCAAGTTATTAGTAGCATGTCCCAGATGACAATGGAAGATGAAGAGGACCCTACCATTCTCATCTCTAAGCACCCCTCCATAACCAGCTGTACCCGGGTTGCCTTTTGAAGCTCCATCGATGTTGTATTTTAGATAACCCTTTGGAGGAGGATGTCAGAAATCATTTGCATCCCTCAAGGAGATAAGATTTCTATCCAGACCTTGAGGAGCGATGCCTTGTAGGCCTAGTTCACAGAGAATTCTCAGGTCAGTAGCCGAAGGAGGGTTCTTGGGGAGATTTCACACTATGGTACTAACCGTTTCCTTGAGCTGTTTTAAGATCAGTTAGAAAATGCAATGGGAAGTTCTCTTATCATCTTTGAAGATTCGGTTGTTCCTCTCTTTTCAAACATTCCAAACAATGAAGCTTGGAAAGAGGGCCCAAGTAGTGGTGAGAACTTCATTTTCTGAAAAATCTCTCCTCCAGTTGGTCAGGGTGTTGGAGTTGTTATTTTTGTCTCTATCAGTATGATGGAAATAAAGGCAAAAGGGTCCCACAGACTAGAGGAGAACATACAACTGTTGAGAAGGTGCTCCATAGTTTCCTCATGAGCTTCACAAAGCTAGCATCTAGAAGGTCCCAAAATGCCCCTCTTCCTAATATTGTCCCAGGTCAGAATTTTCTTGTGCTAAATGAGCCACATGAAAAGTTTAATTTTCATCCAGCCCTGGTGTCTCCAAAGGTTAAGCCAGGTTTTGTTTGGAAATTGAGAATTAAGGTCAAGGAGAATGAGCTTTTCTTCCTTGAGGTTAAAAACCCCCTCATTATTGTTGCCCCATCTCAGCTGATTGTGGCCCTCAGATTTCAGAATCTTCCTCTAATCTAACATTTCCTTAAGAGTTTATGCTTTAGCCTTCAAGGTGTTGTTATCCCTAAAATCAAAATTCCTCCAGATTCTCCATTTATCATTGTTATTGGTTTACTCTAAAATATATTTCACCTTAGAAAGTCTATTGCTATCAGTGTTTTCCTTGAGATCCTTAGGTCTTCGCTTAATAAAATAGGTTCTTGTTGCCATATGTCCTCCCAGAACATGTTGAGATTTCCTTCTCTGATTTCCCAGAAGTTGTTTCCTTGCACCAAACTCTGGTTATCCCAAGCTTTGTTCCAAATGTGCGAGCCCTTTTTGTGACCTGACATTCTTATTAGATCATGGTTATGCCAGGAGCTAGCATATTTTTCTTTCCAAATGGTTACCCACTGCACCTCTGGCTCTTTAACCCATCGCCACCATAATTTGGCACCTAGAACCTTGCTGAGTAAGTCAGGGTCATCCAAATCTATCCCACCAAAGCTCTTAGGTTTGGAGATATTATCCCAAGCTACCAAGGCCCATTTCTTATGATCCTCCCCCTTACCCCAAAGGAAGTCTCTCTGAATGGATTTGAGCTGATGTAGGACACTTTGAGGAGATGGGAGAACAGATAGCATAAAGACAGGGATGGATTGAAGGACAACTTTGGTTAGCACTAACCTACCAGCCAAATTTAGAGATCTATAGGTCCATTTCCTAACCTTGTCTTGCAATTTGTTAATAACAGGTTCCCATATGTTCTTGTGTAAGGGTTTGGCCGTGAGAGGAACTCCCAAATATTTCGAGGAGAGGAGCTCCCTTTGCAAGCCCAGAATCCTTGCTATATTTCTTTGAATAGCAATGTGAGTATTAAAGAAATTTGTTTTAGATTTATAGAGATTTACCTCCAAACCTGAAGCCATGGAAAAGTCTTTCAGGATTTGCTTATAGGCAAGAGCTTCCTTGACCATGGGGATCCCTTGTAGCATGGTATCATCCACAAATTGTTGATGTATTAAAGCACGACCCTCTTCAGAAAGTTGGAGACCTTTGACCGAACCCACTACCTTGGCATGTCTGATTTTTCATCCTAGCCCTTCCATCATGAGTATAAAAAGAAAGGGAGAGAGTGGATCTCCCTGCCTTAAGCCTCTTGAAGGAGTGAAAGTCTCCGAGGGTGAACCATTAACCAGGATTGAAAAACTGGGTGAAGTGACTAGGGCCATAACCCATCTGATCCAGTTATGATCAAACCCAAAAGCATCAAGAACTTTTCTGATGTATGTCCAGTTCATCTTATCATAGGCTTTGGTTATGTCCAGTTGAATTATCATACCAGCTTTCTTATTGTTTGTCAACGAGTGAACCACCTCATGAGCTTGAATAATATTGTCGAGGATTCGTCTGCCTTCCACATATCCTGACTGTTCCATTGCCACCAGGGTAGGAAGAAGGGGTTTGAATCTATTGGCAATCACTTTGGAGATAATTTTGTAGACAACATTGCACAAGGCAATGGGTCTGAAACTTTCAGGAGTTAGGGCCACCTCCTATTTAGGGATCAGGGCAATAAAGCTGGTGTTAAGCGCCTTCACGATAGTTTTATCCCTCCTTGAGTCTTCCACCACATTCAGAATGTCCTGTTTTACTATATTCCAGCAGGCTTTGAATAAGTCTACATTGAACCCATCCGGACCTAGTGCATTGCCATTTTGCATCTCTTTAAGGACCTCCCTAACCTCCTCTTCTGACACTGGTCTGTTGAGGTTGAAATTGTCTTCTTTGGAGACTAGCTTAGGTATATGCCTAGAAATCTCCCTAATAGATTGATCTCTGTTAGTGCAGGTTTCCCGACCAATTCCCTGAAAGCGCTGAACTAGCACAACTTCCATCTCTTCATGCATGCTGAGCATGTTACCTTTCTTGTCCTTAATAGTAGAAATCTTGTTGTGAGCTTTGTTCGCCATAGTGGATCTGTGGAAGAATCCGGTGTTGCAATCTCCTTCTTTTAGCCATTGCACTCTGGATTTTTGCCTCCAAAAAATTTCCTCTTGCTTACATAAGTTCTCCCAGTCTTGATGATATTTAGTTGCCAGTTCATTCTGCTCCTTATCAAAACCCTCTATAATCAGGGTTTGGTTGAGTTTCTGCATTTTTCCTTCCACAATTTTTTTTCTTCAAAAATGTTGCCATATTCCTTCTTATTCCACTCCTTAAGCCGGAGTTTAATGTGTTTGAGTCTTTTTTGAAGAAGGAACATTCTTGTGCCTTGAATATCCAAATCTTCTATCCAGAAAGCAATGTTGTTATAGAAGTCTGGGTGGGAGAGCTAGATATTCTCAAATCTGAAAGGTCTATTGTTAGGTTTGCCAATACCCTGAATGTCCAGTTGAACCGGCCAGTGATCCAAGCCTCCAAAGGGAAGAACACTTGCAGCTATGTCCCTGTCCTTGATCATAAGATCTTCTAAAATTATAAATTTGTCTAGTTTGGAGGCCATTTGAGACTCTCGTCCTCTTTTATTGTTCCAAGTAAAAGTACCATTATTCATAGCGATATCCACGAGCTTCATACTATCTATGAAGGTTTCAAAAGCACAAGAATCTTTGGTTAGAATTCTAATTCCTCCTTTTTTTTCCCACAACGTTTTTATCATATTGAAATCACCCCTGAGGATCCAAGGGATTTTTGCATGACGTTCCCTGAACTTCTGCAGTGAATCAAGAAACAGGATTTTACCCTCCATCCTTTGGGGGCCGTACACATTCGTAACCAAGTACATTTCCTTATCACCCACTGGCCGAATGACCATTGAAAGATAATATCTAGATGCTTCTGCATCTATTATGTCAATCTTTTGGGGGTTCCAAAGCGTGAGAATTCGTCTAGCTGCATTCTCTACTTTGACTTCCAAAAACTCAAATATTTTGATCCATTTACTGTGAATCTCTTTTATTTTTTGAATGGAACATTTAGTTTCTTCAATGAAGATCACATCTGGGGCTGCTTGTTTCATTCTGTTACTTAATATTCTTTGTTTTCTTTTACTACCTAGACCTCTTATATTCCAAGAAGTGAACTTCATTATCAAAGATTTTTAAAGGAGTAGTTGGATAGGTCTTTCATCTTACCTGAATCTATCATTAGCTTCCCACATTCCATCAACAACTCATTCTATTTTTTCCGGCCTCTTTTCTTTCCTGGGATACTTGGTGTTATTCTTGGTGTGGCTTTCATAGCTTTCACTCCTTCATTACCTTGTTTTTCATTCTTCCTTAGCTTTTTGGATCCTTTGTTCTGAGTTTTCCAAATGAACAGCTACTATACTCTGTGGAACTCCTCTTGAGGTAATGAATCCACTCCCTATTTGGTTCCTTGTTTGAAGAAGCCTTCTAGATTTAGATTCTCTTTCTCCAAAATTTCCTGTAGTTCGTGATCCTCCATCTCCATGTCGCTCTAGGTTATTTCCTGATCCATTTCCAGTTCTGCATCACTCATCATGTCTTCTTTCTGTTTTTTTCTGTTTTGTGTTTGCTCCTCATTGTCTTCTTTCTCTTCCTCCACTGGACTGCCTCCTTGGACCTGATCTGCTTGTCTCGTCAATTCTTCCTCTACTAGGGTTTGAAACCTATTTTGACTAGCCTAGTGCTTGTCTATCTAAGGTAGTTTCGGTCCCCTTTTGGTCCCTTTTCCTTTCTGGACCACCTTGTGAAAGCTTTCTGAATCTTTCATGGTGTTAGTTTTACTTATGTTTCCTGTTTTACTGAGAGGGCAATCTTTGAATACGTGACCATGCTCATGGAATTTACGACATCTGAAAGGGATGTGTTCATAATCCACTGTTTGTACCCATTCTTCATCTAGCAGGGCTCCAGAGAGGTTCATCTCCACACATATCCTTGCAAAGGATGTGTATTTTCCTTTTCTAGTGGCCCTAGAGGCTTTGACAAAATGCCCTAGCTTATTTCCTATGGCAGATAAAGATTCCAGTTGCCAATAATCCAAAGGTAAAGAGTAGAGTCTTACCCAGACCGGGACCGAGGTGAAAGTTTCGCGTTCTGGGACAAAATTCATCATCCATGGTCGCATATATAGGCTTGCAACTGCATAAAAGTAGGGTCCTCCTTCAAACACTTTATCCTTGTCTTCAATGTTTGCAAAAACTACAGTAAAGAATCCTTTTGATCCCAGGTGAAGTTCTATACTACCTTTTGGTTTCTAATTATATTTAATCCATGTTTATAAAGATTTTTCAGTGGGCCATAAACCCATGAATTTACAAATTATTGCATGCGTTTGCATGTGGTCCCTATGTGCCCGCAACGCAGTGTCATTCAACACTACTCGAGGCGCGATTGAGGTTTTGGGCTTGCATGGTCCCTTTGGTGCTTTGCCTTTTATATTCTGTTCTTTGTCTTCTTCCTTGTTGTCTTTATTGTAGATGCTTTCCCTGGTTTTAGCACCATTTTTCCCCTCTTCTTTATCTCTCTGCTTTACATCTTCAGAAGCATCTCTGTCCTCCTCAACTAGTTTCTTGCCTCTTCCAGCCACTATCTGCTTAAAGGAGGGAGTGGAGCTCCCTCCCTTGCATCCCTCATGTAGAACCAGCCTTGAATCTCGCAACCCTAGCTCACAAGCTCACGTGCTCCTTCGCTCCCTCCAGATATCGACAATATTTTTCCCATGAAGAATATGACCACTTCAAAAATGATTAAATTTAGAAAATAATTAATTACATTTCATACATTAGAAAATTTAAAGTCAAAAAATAGGACTTTTAAAAAAAGGGCCTAATGCAGAATTACCACTTTTTTGAATCAACATGAAAATCACTACCATTCCAAAACTCAATGTACATAAAAAAATTTAAAGTGCCAAAAATATGATCTAAAAAAACATGTGTGTTCTGCATCACCCTTTTCAAAATCGGGTCACTTTTTTTCTACCTCTATGAAACAGGTAACAGTATTAGTTCCCATTTCAAAGTTTACATTATTTGATGGCCTAGATGATGTAGATATATTTTTGGATGCATTTGAGAGGGAGGTACCAGAAAAGCAGTGCTTCCGGGTGTTGGACTGGGCACTACGTGCTACGCCCGTAAGATGGTGGAGTACGCATAAGGGAAGCTTTGATGATTGGCGCAAATGTAGGAGGATGATGAGAACATGCTTTGGGAAGTTGAAGGTGTGAATGACAGACAAGTATGATGGGCAGGATGATCTGCGCACAAATTTGGCCAAGTGGGCTCAAGCTTATGGAGAGAAGCCCCAACCTCAATGGGTGCACTTGTTCTGTTACACCCTGGATGTCATCCCGATGAACTGGTACATAGAAACAGAGCTTCGCCATGGTACAGGTGAATGGGATATTTTGTGCAATGGATTCATAATCACATTCAGTTTTTAAGATGGGTTTAACTGTATTGATGAGGTGCTACAAGAGGTGAAAGCAACAATATTTAGGATACTACAGGATCCTTTGGCCCTGATTCAGCTTGAGTGGTCTACTCAGCTAAGTCACGCTCTAGAATGCTATAATATAACCATTGAAGAGGAGGACGAGGATCCACGAAATATTAACATCCCTAAAACAGAAGGTCACCGTGAGGTTGAAGGACCACAGATTGAGAATCCTGATATAAGCGCAATGCTGAAAATGAAGCAAGTAAACATTGTTACGGAGGAAGAATCAAAATTTGTGAAGATTGGAGATTACTGGGACGATGCGATGGTGGATAAGGTCACTGAATTGCTCCGCAAATACCAGGTTTTTTAACCTACCAAGTTTACAGATCTAAAATGGATAATCAGAGACCTAAGTGTTATGAAGATGACGTTGAATCCCGATGCAAAGCTGGTTAAGAAAAGACCTTACCGTCTCAATCCAAAGTATAAAGAGAAGGTCTGCTTAGAGCTAGACAAGATGCTCGTGGTAGGCATCATTGAGAGAATCTCACTAGGTAAGCCTAATGGTGGTACAAGAGAAGAAGCAGAAGGATGAAATAAGGATATGCATGGATCTCATAAAGTTAAATGACGCTTGCGTACATGATCCTTTTCCAACTCCATTCACCGATGAAGTGTTGGACAATGTAGGTGGCCAAGAAACATATTCCTCCACTAATGGGTTCTCGAGGTACCACTAGATCAAAATCGCTCTGGAGGATAGGAGTAAGACAACCTTCACGACTGAGTGGGGTTGTTTTCAGTACACTGTAATGCTGTTTGGATTGAAGAATGCACCTGCGATCTTCTCGCACATAGTCATTGTTGCATTCAAGGAATTTATTCATAAGTTCCTGGAAGTATACTTTGATGACTAGATTGTGTTTGGGCTGGTGAAATTCCATGTCACTAGTTTATGCCTAATGTTAGATACTTGTCGAAGATACCAAATCGTGCTCAATCTAAAGAAGTGTCTGTTTTGTGTTCCTTTTGGGACCCTGCTGGGTCGTGTGATTTCAAGACAAGGGCTGATGGTAGATCCCGAAAATATTGTGGTAATACTGAACTTGGAAGCACCATGGAGTGTGAAATAGCTGCGCGCTACCTTAGGAAATACGAGATATTATAAAATGTTTATCAAAGGCTATCCCCAGATAACTGCGCCTATGGAGAAATTGTTGAACAAGGATGTCACATTCTGTTGGAACCAGGACTATAAGAGGAGCTTGGATGTATTGTAAGAGAAGATGGTCACCACACTGATTTTATTCTTCCTGGATTGGAAGAAGGAGTTTCATGTACATGCCGACATGTCTTTTATAGCACTGGGAGCAATACTAACATAGGCTGGCGGACGAGACTTGGACCATCTTATCACATTTGCAAGCATAAGGTTAACCAAGGCAGAGAAGAACTATTACATCACTAAGCGCGAAGGGTTAGCCATTGTGTATGCGCTCCAGAAGGTTAGACACTACTTGTTGGCAAGCCATTTTAAGATGTATATAGATCAATCCATGCTGAAGTACCTGGTCAGTAAGCCTGTGTTGGGAGGAGAATCTGGAGATGGCTGTTATTGTTCTAGGAGTATGATTTTGAAGTTATTGTGAAGCCTAGACAACTGAACGTGGGACCAGACCATCTGTCGCACATTGAAACAGGGGAAGAGCCCACTAATTTCAAGGAGGGATTTCCTGATGCACAACTATTTGCAGTTAATTTCATCGATGGTCATTTTGAGGCTATAATACACTTCCTAACGACAGGAACTGCCCTGGAAGGATACGTTGTCCAGCAGAAGAAGGAATTAGTGGTGTGTGCAACAAATTTCTCTATCATTGTTGGGCATCTATACAAAATGGGGTTTGATGAGATATTACGACAATATGTACCTGAGGTTGAAAGAAGCAGCCTCCTCATGGACTCTCATGGGGGTGCCGCTGGAGGACATTATGCAGGGAGAGCGACCGTGCAAAGGATTCTACACGTAGGGTTATGGTGGCCAACCCTCCATCAAGATTCAAAAGCATATTGCAAAGCATGTGATGTGTGTCAAAGGATTGGCAAGCCATCACGGAGGGATGAGATGCCTTTGAATCCATAGATGACATTGCAACCCTTTAAGAAATGGGCGATAGATTTTGTGGGACCCATTCAGCCCCAAGGAAAGATGAGAGCGAGGTACATTATCACTGCAACATAGTATTTGACTCGTTGGGTTGAGGCACAAATTGTGAAGGATTGCATAGGTGCGACCACTGCAAAGTTCCTCTTTGAGCACGTGATGACGTGATTTGACCATCCAAAGATCTTGATGATTGATCGTAGTACGCACTTTCTGAATGAGACGATCAATGTGTTGATGGAGGAATTTCAGGTATCTCATGAGAAGAGCACGCCTTATCACCCGCAAGCTAATGGGATAGTGGAAGCATTCAATAAAGTGATGGAAAACACGTTGACCAAGGTTTGCAATGCTCAACAAAGTGATTGGGACCTACACATACCTGCAATACTATGGGCTTATTGGATGATGTGCAAGAAGTTGACTCGACAAACTCCCTTTAGGCTTGTCTATAGTGTTGAAGTGGTAATGCCTATGGAATATATTATGCCTAGTCTGCGCATAGTGGCACTCACAAGTGTGATGGATCGTGGAGCCCTAGAGGAGAGGCTCGCGCAATTGGATGAGCTTGAGGAAGAAATATTTCTAACTAGATTTCACCAACAGGTCCAAAAGTAGTAAGAAAAAGCATGGCATGATCGACACATTAAGTTATGCACCTTTAAGGTAAATGAACTAGTTTTGTTATATGACAATAAGTTTGATAAATTTCTAGGGAAATTCAGAATGAATTGGTTAGGGTCCTATGGCATTAAGGAAATTACTGATGGAGGAGTGGTACAACTTGTCAAATTGAATGGAGAGCCCTTCCCAGGAAAGGTGAATGGTAGTCGGTTGAAGCCATACACCAACGGTCTGGTCATGTGACTAGATGAAGGTAGCACAGTCTTAGTGCTCTAGGTAGTTGAAAGGAGGTGCGGGACTATAAAATACACTGCTCGAGTTGGGGAGCTATGCGATTGGAGGACTGTGCGAAGCAAGGAAGTGTCACAGGTTTCGCGGTAGTGCAAAGGGAACTACGCTACCCATGGAGAAATCACGCAGGTTAGTTGGAGTGTGACCATTAAAGTCATTATTCATGATTTGACGGTAGAAGTGCGGCCAAATGGAGTGGGTGGCCATCATTTAAGATGAAATTTATGGCTCAGATCCTTGAAACTTTGTCACCAATCTAGCATTTATGAATCAAATTTGGGGGGAACAGTTGGATTTGAATTAAAAATGTCCTATAAATTACAAGCGGTTGTCCAGCGAAAAGCACTTGGCATTTTGAGAATTGAGTTGTTGAGATCTCAGGCACCCATGAAATGAGAATTATTCGAGGCTTTAAAAGAGACTCCAACATTTGCAAAATTGCTAGACATGTCACGAGCACTGTTAGAAAGCATTATGTCGTCACCCATAGAAGTTAGAGATACTGAAGTAGATGAATCGGTGCCGGCAGTTGAGATGGAGGCAGAAGTAGCTGCTCTAGACATCGCCGGAGTGCTAGCCGAAGTCCCTAGATCACTGAGAATGCCAAGACTGAATTTGACCCCAAACAAAGAGATTGTGAAGGATAAAAAGGGAAAGAAACCTGCCATACCAATGTGTGCATTGGTAAGGAGAAACCCACTAAAACCCACCACATAGGAGAAAGGCAAGGCCATAAACTTAGAGCTAGAGGAGGAAGACATTGAAGACATCTCGATGGATGATGAGGATGTGGGATTTGAAATGGAGGAGGTCGAAGCCTAGGGTTCGGACCCTATTACTCGGTTTCCAGAGTATATCCCTCCATACAAGCCCAAGACCAAGGTACCAAAGGACATCGATGAGAGCAAGACACCCTTGCAAACCCCTTTTCTACCAAATGAAATTTTTTACAGACCACGCTTGGCACGAGTGCTGCTGTTGAAACTTGAAGGCTAGGACTTGGTCGATCACAAGAAGTTCCCACACCAGGCAACCAAGCAGCTGATGTGCCACATCATTGATACGAATACTGGAATGACTGCATTGGAGCCATGGAGGTAGCTCACGGGAGTAGACAAGGTAGGGTTGCTCAAACTTCTTTGGGTGCTGCACTATGACTGAACCTCAATGATAGTTTTGGTCATCAAGTAGTTGTTGCGCTTGATGCATGATTGGTGTTTGTGGCTAGAGGAGCTGATACCCATCATGGATAGATTGATTCACTAGATAACGTGATTGCCATATACAAGAGAGAATCTGCCATGATATTTGGCAAAAAAGGTGGCGAGTAGGCTCTCGCAGAATCCATGAATGAAAAATTTAAATTGGTGAAGAAGCCACACAAATACACTATATCCATCATCTGCAACCCTACTATGAAGGTAGCCACACAAATCTTAGTAGGGAGGGTGATGAGGAAGTGTCACACCGATGAGGTGCTGATGCTTGTTGTCACACTAGTAGCCCAGTGCACTGAAGGGGTCTAGTTCAACTGGTTAGATTACCTTCACGGAGAGTTCCTAGCAAACTGTTGTGAAGCACAAGAGCTCAGCAAGATGTTCCACTACGCGTGGCTTTTGATCTCAATTGTGCTCGTAGTGTGGGAGCTGCCAAAGGACAGCCATTTCCCTTCGGTCACACCAAACCTCCCAGAAGTAGCGAAGTACACTTTGCTGTCTGTGACCAAGGATGCATAGCGAGTCAGGGACAACAAGATTTTTTGGATCTTGATTGAGATGAACATCTTGATGGCTGTCAACCACAAGCCACAGTTGTCGCCTACAGTGTATGCCAATCTGCAGGGCTATGCTGAATTTAAAGCAGACTTCCATCAGGTATCCATCAGGGTACAGAAGGACCCTACACAGAAATGGTACGACTTGCCTTATCTGGCAACAGATGATGCCATTGATGCGGTGCTTGATCAATGGCTGACAGAGTGGCATGCTACCATAGACTTAGCGGTGGGAGGGAGCAAGTCTGCTACGGAGAAGAAGAAGGAGGAATCCAAGCTTAAGATGACACAACTGGCTGAAAAGAGGAAAAAGGAGGCTACTAATAAGGCCCAGGCGGAGTGTGAGGCCGTACAGTAGACAAGGAAGCAGACAAGTGGGACAGAGTGGGGATTTGACAAAGGCACGAGGTTGCCTTCACCTGAGACAAGAGGAGGAGACCAAATAGACCCTCAAGAGAAGTTTGCCCACATCAAGTGCCCAAGGGAGCTGGAGAAGGGAGGGCCTAGAAGGAAATCAAAGGCTACCAAGACATCATTGGACTCCATTACACTAAAAGAGGGCGACTTGCATGATATCGGCGACACAATGAGGGATGTCATTGCATAGGCCCTGCAACAATTTGAACAACAACAGTAGATCATCATGGGGGCTATTCAGACAAGGTTGCAGGAGCTGCAAACTTGCATGTTGCAGGCTATCACTGTGTCTACCATCCTGGCTATCGGCACTTTAGAGGTTGTTGATATGTTGCAAGTGAAGGCCTCTAGCGCAATAGTGTTGCTTGATGGAGCACTAACCACAGAGAATGAGGCTGATAGGCCCATTGTCAGTGCCCTAAAGGGAGTAGGGTTGAAGCTGCTAGTGCCCCCACAAGAAGCGCTCCACCTCTTGCAGGATGGAGTGATTGTAGAGCTGAGGGCCCATGAGCACCATGCCCTCCAGGTGATCAATGAATAGGGGATCAACAACGAGAAAATGTCACTACAAAGAGATGTTTCCATCGTCGCTGAGACTAAGGTGACCAATCAGAGCAAGTACATTATGCAGGTCATTGAGGAGGCATGTTGAATGGTCCTAGAGTTAGCCATTCCAGAGGAGGAGCCAATCGAGGTACACATTTGCAAGCTGGACACAAGTGTGCATGACACTCGTACTGAGATGTCGTGGGTTTAGTTGGAGTTGAACCTACAAATTACAGAGTTACAGTTGAAGGCCCAACCTTCAACTCTGCTAGATGTAAAGGAGCAGTGGGCGATCATTGTCACAAAAGCAGTAGCGACAGTGGAAAATGCAGTAGCAAACTGCATGCAATTGTTTGAAAATTCATTTGAGTTCTTGACCATCTTGCAGGAGGACCCCAATGTACAAAAAATAGAGACAGAATCGTGCAAGCTACAACAATGCTATGATGAGGTTAAGGGTACAATGTGAACCATCACAGTAACAGAGAGACTAGTCAAGCTGCAGGAGGCCAAGCAGTTGAAGGAACAGGTGGACATAATGTTGTATATGGAAGCAGTGCTGAAGGCAAGACAGAAGCCCTGTCTGGATGGGGCTTACACAGTGACAGGATCTATCGAGGGAAAGCTTGTGACTATGCAAGCGATGCAACAAAAGCTTCAGGCCGACAATGCAGGAGTAGTGACTGAGAAGATGGTCGAAGATGCGAAGTAGGCGGCAACTCAGTGCACTATCGAGGTTGCAATCATATGGGTCAAGCTGGAAGGGCTTCACACAAAGATCTCTGTGCCTACTAAGTGACTCGAGGGTGAGTCAAGATGTTTGTCTTGGAGGCTTGATGGGAACGGAATCCCCCAAGCACAGTTTTGGGGCTAAAAGCCCATGTTTTGGTCAAATTTTGTAATAAACTTGTAAAGACTCCGCATTTTGTGGTCGTGGAGCGTGAAGGTGTTGCGTGTCATAAAGGGTTGTCCACCCTTACTTTGTAAAGTAAAGTCAGTTGTAGGAGATCTACCCATGCTCCGCAGACCATGGGATTGTATAAAAGGAGATAAGCTCTAAGTAGTTTTAGAGTGGAAGTAATGAGTCAGATAGTCATAGCTTGGAAGTAAGAAGTTTAAGTCTTGGGTCATAGTGTAGGTAGAGGCTTTGCAACTGAGTGTGCAGAGGCATAGGGTGGAAGTTCGTAGCTGAGTGCGCAGACCCCTGTGACTGTGTGCATAGGGTAGAGTCTGTAATTACTTGAAAATATCAGTAAAGAGAAGTATTCTACAATTTTGTGTCCTTGTTTTCGGTTACTGCATCTTGACATGTTATTTATGAATTTCATTTATAATACTTATATGATGCACGAATATATGTGATTACGTTGGTTAAGTGAATGCAAGTAAGAACATCTGTTTACACGATGCTAACTATGATTATCTAATAAGATAAGTGAGACAATTAAACTATATTAGGAATCTACACGTTACACTACCACAACAGTGCGAAAGCACCTTAGCCGCAAGTTAGGGTTATGTGAAGGTCAACCATACCCTTTCACAAATGTACTGAAGGGTGGAATAAAGGGCTAGTCTGGTGAGCCCTAGAGCTAAGTGATCTCTACAAAGGCAAGAATAGAAGGAATAAACCAACATCACAACCATCTCAGGGTGCGGAAACTTGGTTCCAGCATCCCTTGATACTGCTTCGAGTGAGACTTTAGTTCGCACTCCATGGGTTGATGCCAAAAGGGTTAGTAGTGTAGGGATTTGTTTGGCTAACTAACGTTGAACCTGGGTCAAGCCCCCACAAGCCAACACTTGAATAATTATTGTGTAGTAATTTGACAAATGATAAGTCTGCACTTACTATTTATCATGTACCTCTTTCCATTCGTTTCGAGAAGCTCCCCTTCTCTTTTGTCTTCATCCCTTTCATCATCCCAAATCGTTGCACCTAGTGTGTGGTCAATCTACTTGATGAACTCACTAGCATAATAGAAATACTCATATGATATATACCCCTCTTCCATAGACCCGTTAGGTTTTTCCCTTTGTCAAACAAAACCTTTCAATTTATTCATGTACCTCTCTACGAAGAACATCCATTGACAAGAAAACACCCCAACTAATTCAACCTTATCTACTAGATGAATTAGAAGATGAATTTGCAAGTCCATGAAATTCGTCAATAGTTCCTTCTCAAACATCCTATGTACAAGTGTAGATAATATAGATATGGCACGTCGTTGGTCTTGGGGGAAGTCGTGGTTCACACACCTATGCATGAGCAAAGGATAATGACACTGCATGGTAAATAACACACTATACAAAAATTAATTATAAAATATCCCATTACATAAAAATAAAAATAATTAATAAATTCATGTTTTTGACATACATACTCTTAGAAGGTTCAAATAGTCATGCGATTTCAACCCCAACAAATGGCCTTCCACAGTGAAGCAACATCGTACTGAAACCCATATAAAGAAGGCACCCTCACACTAATTGTAACTTCATTTTCCAAAGAAAGATCATCTTTCTTTAAAGTCCATGGGACATCACCTTCTTTGAAAGACCAAGAGGGACCAACCTCTCCTCTAGTTTCTTGTCTTGGCCAATGTTTCCTTTTAGTTTTTGAAGAAGATCTCTCTAAACAACCAATGTGTCATTTTCTTTCACTAATATGTGCCAACATAAATAAGATGATTTTTTTTTAAATATATGCATGGGATCTAGTAAGTGGGAAAAATTAAGATGCTCCCAATATGGGAGCTCGTAAAAGACAACTTTCATTTTCGTCCCAATGGGAAATTTCTCAACATAGGTGTTGTAGAATTCTTGGTCATCGAACATAGGCTTCCCTTTTGAATCAAACATTTCTCCAAACTCCTTCTCCTTCTCTCTCTCATATGCTCTAAGCCATTCAGTGGGTGTCATTGTTGAAGTCCTTTGGGTTCTTTCTAGTTTACCATTGAAAGTAGATTTTTCTCTTCTATAAGGGTCTTCTTTTGGGAGGAATACCTTGGAGCAGTCATACACTAACTTTTGTAGGTGGTTGGATCACCTAGCCTTCAGATAAGGTCCACAACATTTACATCCATGATACCCTTTTGTTACAAGACCTATGAAATTATTGTATACACACCAACACATTAGTGACCGTGAAGATCAGAACGCTTGCAATGAATTAAATTAATATGCGAAGCAATATTGTTACGTATATAAACAAATCAATGAAAATGTAATTTACTAGAGAAAACTCCTAAGCTTGGATAATCATGTATGGTGTAAGAACATATGCCATACAACATAAAAATCCTATTTGTTGCAATGGGTATTGATACATCATACACATGTATCCCTTCCCTTAATTCCTTCAATTTATCTACCAATGGTTGTAAGTAGACATCCATATTCTTTACTTGTCTTTTACTAGGGACTATAAGAGTCAACATAAGGTGTTCATACTTCACCAACAACCATGGAGGGATATTGTTATTGATCACTAATACATGCCAACATAATAGTTAGTGTTTTGTAGGGAATATGAATTGATGCCATCCATGGCTATCCTGAGTCATAGACCTCATATTTCATCCTTGAATTTTTCATACCATTTATCCTTTATACACTTCATGGATATTGAATATGTTGGGATTCACATAACTCCTAACTCACTTCTGTGTGATGCATGTCATCCCTTCAACATAACTAATTCTTTGCAATGAAGGAGCCTTTGAATTCTTGGGACTATAGGCATGCACCTCAATATCTTACAAGGAGGAGCATGTAATTTAACCATTTTTTTTAATTATGGTACCTGTCTTGCCCACATTTCTGACATATCGCTTTTTTTGCATATTCTTCTCTATATAAAATACAATCATTCAAACATGCATGATGTTAGGTCCCTATACTATTAATGTAACCCCTTATTGTTATTAGTACAACCCCCTTATTATATTATTGTGCCCATGTAGTCCCGATATTGTTATTATTGTGCCCCATAGAAGCCCACTATTGTTTTTATTTGCCCTTACATTATTATTGTTATGTCGACTATAATTATATTATGACCCCTTAGAATCCTATATATAGAAAGGAGGTCTTATCATTTGTATCATCCAAGAATTGTTCATTTTTGTAATGTAAAGGAGGTTTCCCCCTTGAAGAGGATTATTTTGAAGGTGCTTATCCATCTTTTCTATCTTTTTGTGACCTGGTTTCGTAACATTTGGTATCAGAGCTTTGGATTCTAGGGTTTTGCTGCTCCAAACAGGTCATCGTGGAATTTTCGCTATAACATTTTTTTGGCGATATTTCAGAAGATAAAAAAAAAAAACCATTTGCGGCGACATATCATTGAACCATGGGTCCAAATTTCAAATCTTTTATCTCTATAATTCGGAGATATGATCTGAGGAAGTTAGGGTTTTCGCAAACTCCAGAATTCCATCTCAAACAGGTCATCGTGGAATTTTCACTATAATTGCTTTTTTACAAAGTTTCAGACTCTAAAATTAAAACCCATTTGAGCCGAAAACTTGGTGAAGCTCGGGCCTGAATTTCAGATCTTGTGTTGTTACATTTTTGGAGATACATTCCAGGACATTTAGGGTTTTTGCAGACTCCTGAATTACATCCCAAATAGGTGACCTTGGGAAAATTGTCATAACTTTCTCTTTGGGTATCAGATTGAAATTTCGTAAGAAGTTATAGAAAGAGGACAAATTTTAATTTTTTGTATTGGCTTCAGGTCCTAAGGTTGAAACAATGACACGTGGCACTTCGTACAAGTTCTCTCTACTAAACCAGTCTATAATCAGGTCATCGTGGGAGATTTGACATAACTCTTCTTTGCAGAATCCAATCTTGATTAGACTTACGGGGTTAGAAAGAGAACTCAGAGGGATACTGTAGGATGAAATTTTATATCTTGGAGATATGAAATTACAGAGTTACAGTCATTTCAAGATCGAGCTCCTAAAATCAAGAAAAAGCGATATGAGGAAGTTTGATGGCAAGGATCTGTTAAATTGGATACTACAGATGGAGCAATATTTTGATCTACATGAGGTGCAACTATTACAAAAGGTACATATTGCATCTTTATATTTAAAATTGAATCAATTTTGATGGTATGAAGGGATTTTTTCTCTTAAACCACTTGTCACGTGGTCAATTTTCATAGAGGAAATGATAGCCCATTATGAGGATACAAAGAGAAACACCTTCTTTAGCCAATTGAGAAATCTCAAACAAAAGGGTTCAATGGTAAAGCACATTGAGGACTTTCAAAAATTGAATATAAGGGTAAATTATATCCCGAAGAAGCAAAGGATTGATGTCTTCATAGGGAATTTAAAGGATATCATTCAACATGAGGTTCATCTCTGGGAACCTGATTCATTGGAGAAAGCATTTAGGTTGGCAAGAAAAATTCAAAGAGAAATTATGGAAACAAGGAATCCCACCACTCACGACTATAATTATGGAAGTGTTTTCTCTCCTAGCCTTCCATAACCTGCAAGGTTTACACCACAACAATTGGAAGAAAAAAGAGAAAAAGGTCTTTGTTACAATTGTGATAACAAATACTCTAAAGGTCATAAGTGTGTTGAGAAGAAATTATTTTACATATAGAATGAAGAGGAGGAATAAAAGGATCAAGAAACATCAAAGGAGGAGGATATGAACCAAGAACCAACCCCAGAGAAAGAAAAAATGAATATGACCATATCTTGTAAAGCAATGGCAAGAATTACCACTCAAACTCTCAAGATAGAAGGACATATCAAGAAGAAAAAGGTTCAAGAAGTGAAATATCACATCGAGAAAGAAGAAATGAATTCGACCATATCTTTTAATGCATTGGCCGGAATTTCCACTCCTCAAACTATCAAGATAGAAGGACATATCACGATGAAAAAGATTTAAGCAGTGAAATACCACATTGAGCATCAACAACAAATTCTCCAACTTTTAGAGGATAACGCCACTTTGGTGTAGAATCGAATGAAACAACATGCATATCAACATCGTAGTGAAAGAAGTTTTGAAGTAGGTGATTGGGTATTTTTATGGATACATCTCAAGTAAGCTATTTATGAGAAGGAAACGTTGGCAATACTACACGAACTTAAGAAATGGTGACCTTACCTAATGGGAAGACACTTCAAGGTAAAAATGGATCATGATGGCCTTAAATACTTTTTAGAACAAATATTATCTTTAGAAGAACAGAAAAAATGGGTCACAAATATGTTGGATTATGAATTTGAAATCATCTACAAGAAAGGGAAGCAAAATGTTGTTGCAGATGCACTCTCAAGAAAGGATGAGGATGTGGAAGCATTGTTTTGTGCTATTTCTATTATCCAACAAGATTGGATAGACAAAGAAAGGGATGAATGGAAGAAGGACGAAGAAGTGTGGGAACTCATTCAAAAGTTACAGAGGATCCCAGTTTAAACAATATTGGCAGAACTTGACGAGGAAGGAAAAATCATATTGGAACCTGGAGCAGTCACAGAAAGAAGAACCTGATAGCTACGGAATCGATCAATTTCAAAGTATCTCATCAAATGGAAGAACTTACCCGCTAAAGATTCCACATGGGAGGACAAGAATTTTATATAGAAGCATCAAGGACTACTTAAGCATTGAGGAAAACACTTTTTGAAGGAGAGGGGAATGTTAGGTCCCTATACTACTAGTGTAACCCCTTATTGTTATTAGTACAACCCCCTTATTATATTTTTGTGCCCATGTAGTCCCCATATTGTTATTACTGTGCCCTTACATTATTATTGTTATGTCGACTCTGATTACATTATGACCCCTTAGACTCCTATATATAGAAATGAGGTCTTGTCATTTGTATCATCTAAGAATTGTTCATTTGTGTAATTTAAAGGAGGTTGCCCCTGTTACACAGTAAAATGTCACTGCCATCATGCCAGTCTCCCTACTGTGTTGTGAAACCATATTCACCTATGCTCATGCTCCTCAAAATGGCTAAAAAACCCTCTTTGCCTAAGTTAAATGAATCATCGCGTCTGTTAATTAAATAACAGCGCTGACAGGCAGAGGTTAGTGTTACTGCTGCGCTGCCAACGCGGAAGCACACGTGTTTTCCGCGCTGGTCCCATTTTACGGACAGCACACCCTTCGTTTGCCCTGTTGAGCGCTGACCAGACCTCCTCTATAGCTGATCTGCGATGTCAGCGCGCCAGCTCAGTGTCTCACCCGCGCTGATCCTGTTTGGGCGAATTTGTTCT
>APFE030030272.1:3001-26064 GCA_000404065.3 Pinus taeda
TCATAATCTCTCCCATACTGCTGCTTGTACCCTTTGACAACCAGCCTTGCCTTGTGCCTTTCTATTTTGCCTTCAGCATTGCTCTTGGTCTTGTAAAACCCATTTCACTCCAATGACTTCTTTACCTTTTGGTAGCTCAACCAAATCCCATGTTTTGTTTCTTTCTATGGCATTCATCTCCTCATCCATAGCTTCTATCCATTTCTTATCTTTAATTGCATCCTCGAAATGAATAGGATCATCAACATGACAAAACAAGGAAAATAAGGAATTCATTCCTTCATCATAAATATCACTTAGATTTCTAAAATTCTTACCTCTTTCATTTGGTGTGCAAGTGCTTGAAGATGCACTTGAATTTTCTCCTTGTGGTGTGCTTGGAGAAGCACTCTCATTTAGCCTCAATGGTGTCCTTTGTTTTCCTTGTGTTGGCACTGCTGTTTGGGGATGCATTTCAGCCACCTCCTCATCATCTTCATCATGAAACAAACAACTTTTAACATTCACTGTTTTCTCTATGCTTCCATCCCAAGCTTCCTCTTCAATGAATTGAACATCTCTGCTGATGAAAAACTTCTTGGTAGATGGGATATACAACCTGTAGGCTTTGGATTCCTCACTGTATCTAATGAAGATACATTTCTCCCCTTTGCTGTCCAACTTCCTCCTTAGCTGATCTGGAATGTGTGCATAGGCCACACATCCAAAAACTCTCATGTGGGTGACTCCTTGCTTTCTCCCACTCCATGCTTCTTCCAGCACTCTATTTATCACTGCTTTTGTAGGACACCTATTCAAAATATATGCTGCACAATTTACAGCTTCGGCCCAATAATCATTTGGCAAATGCTTTTCCTTCAACATGCTCCTTGCCATATCCATGATTGTCCTGTTCTTCCTTTCAGCAACTCCATTTTGCTGTGGGGTGTACCTTGCTGTAAATTGTTTGTGAATTCCATTTTCTCTGCAAAATCTTAGAATTCCTTGGAGATATACTCTCCTCCTCTATCAGTTCTCAGAACTTTAATGTGCAGCCCGCTTTGGTTTTCCACAAGTGCTTTGAAATTTCTGAATTTCTCAAACACTTCACTTTTGTTTTTGAGAAAGTAAATCCAAGTCTTTCTTGTAAAGTCATCAATAAAAGTTAGGAAATATTCGTTACCTGCTAATGATGCTGCTTGCATCGGTCCACATAAATCTGAGTGGATGATTTCTAAGAGTGCCTTTGCCCTTATGCTTTTACCTGAGGGAAAACTTTCTCTATGTTGTTTCCCCAATATGCAACCTTCACATAGGCTGTCCGGTTTCTCTATTAATGGCAATCCTTTCACCATTCCTTTTCTTCTTAACAAGTTTAGACCTCCAAAATTGAGATTTCCAAATCTCAAGTGCCGCAACCAATTTTCATCCTTTGGCACGCTTTGGAAGGCCTCTTGGGTTACTGTTGCAATTTCATTTTTGTTTTTTAAATCTGCCCTGATCCTGAGAGGGAACATCTTGTTCCTTGTCATCTTCACTTCAGCAATGCATCGTTTGCTGGGTGGTATATCCATGATGGTACACACATCATTTACAAAGTAAACATTGTAACCCTTTTGAACAAGCTGTCCAATACTCAAGAGGTTACATCTCATTCCGGGGACATAATAGACATCTGCTATGGTTTTCCTTTCTCCTTGCTTTGTAAATATTTTTACCTCCCCTTTTCCCATAATAGAAACTTTGCTATCAGTTCCTAGTGTGACTTCTGATTTTATATTTTTATCTAGGGCAGAAAAGAGAGCTATATTTCCTGTCATATGGTTGCTGCAACCTGAGTCTAAAACCCATATGTCTTCACTGTTTTTTTCAGCCATGTTACGAGCTAACAACACATTATTTTGGTTGATGTTTTCTCTAGTAACGTTTGCATTTTGTCTATTACTCATATCATGCTGCTTCTTCCTACATTCACTGGCATAATGCCCATATTTTTTACAATAATAACATTGGACATTGGATTTTTCATACCTTTGTCCTTGAGCATGATGTTGTCCTCTTTGTTGGCTGCTGCCTTGGCCTTGGTTCTGATTTGAATTTCTGCCTCTTCCTTGAGCATTTGCTGGACTGTTCCTTCCACCTCTGTTTTGGCTTCTGCCTCTTCCTCTCTTGTTTCCTCTGCCTGACCTCTTCCTCTTTCAAAGGACATCTGAGTCTTAAAGGCTTGCTCTAGAGATGAGTTTTCATTCCTACTCAATCTCTGCTCATGTGTTATCATTGATGCATGTAGCTCATCAACTGAAAAGTTTGAGAGATCCTTTGTCTCTTCAATGGTGGTGACAATAGCATCAAACTTTGAGGGTAAGACCCTCAATATTTTCTCCACAATCCTCCTTTCTTCAATGGTTTCTCCATGAGTCCTCATCTGTGTGATCAGACCAATTACATGGGTGAAGAATGAGTCAATGTTGTCTGACTCCTTCATGCACAGATTCTCAAAATCTTTCCTCAGCAACTGTAGTTTTGCTGTCTTCACTCTCTCCATGCCTTGATAGGCTGTCTTGAGGGTCTTCCATGCTTCATTGGATGTCTTAGCTGCTGCTAACCTTGGAAACACACTCTGGTCTACTGCTAGATACAAAAATACAAGGGCTTTTTGAGTCATTCTTACCTATTGCTCCTTTAAATAGATTTTCTTTGCTGGAGTATGCTATTAAACTCATTTTCATCTGCTGGTTCTTCAAAACATCCTTGAAACTAATTCCCATAAATCTTGAGAGGCAACAGGTCTCTCTGGTTATTGCCAATAGTCATAGTTTTCCCATTAAAATGTGGGACGTGTGTTAAACATACCCATACCAGTGCTTGTGCTGGCCATTCCTTGCATCCTTAGTTATGCTTCAATTTCTTGACTGTGTATTTTAAAACAACTGACTGCTTCTTCAGCAACACATAAAAAAAACTTTGTGAAATACCTGAGTATTTTCTTAACTGAGCCTTCACTCTACTGGAGAAGATCTACTGCTGCAACAAAAGACTCCTCCCTTCAGCTTCTTTGTCACCTTCAAAGAGCCTAAGCCTGCTCTGATACCACTGTTGGGGATTTTTCTGGCAAAATCCCAAAAACAAACAATTCAAGCACACAGAGGCAATCCTCTGTTTCCTTTACTCCAGGATCTTTTTGCACAGGGAAGCTTTTTAATTTTTTTTACTGAGAACAGAGTATTCCACCACCATAAAAGGATTTCTATTCATTAAAACAAAAATCACTGATACATATTCATCCTCTTTCACTCAGAGGGATTCACCAAAAACATTTCAAAAGAAATTACTCTGTCTCCTTTTAAAAATAATTTTACACTGCTGTGTCAAATCTTCATTCACTGCCATGTAAAAAAAACTTTTACATTTACTGCTGTAGAAATAAAAACAACACACTGCTGTGTGGAAACTACGCATTCACCAAAAACTTACATTACCCTTTTCACTGTTGTCTGAAAGACTTCATGGTTTTCACTAATACATGCTTCCCCTGTTTTTTTTACTCTCTTCTTCGCACTGCTGTGCGTTTCATTTCACAATACAAAAGAAATTACAATATATGTTTTACTTGTTCAGTAAAACAAAACTTACCTCTGTGAATTTTAAAATAATAAAATTAAAAACTTACATGTTATACCCATACCTCCGTAACATTAAAATTAAAATCTTTTACCTACAACTATGACAAATTCATTAAATGCATTAATATTAAAACCGACGGTCAACCAAAATTTTATTTTACTTCACGCAATCTCCATGCCGTGCAGAGCAGCTTTGACTTAATCGACGGTGGGTAGCCACTCTTTTAATCCAACGGTTCAGGAAAATATCGGGTTAGCCTTTTTAACCGAACTTTAATCCACGTAACATTTATTGCAGGCTCGTATGCATCTTGGAACAATTGACGGTGGAGAACGATGGAGTAGATCGGACGGCGGAGGAGAATATCGGGTGAGCATTTTTAACCGAACTTTACCACCCGAGAAACTGTCAGAGGGTGACGTCAGGCCTTTGCCACGCGTCAGCTCTAAATTTTCTCGGGTCGCCTATATACCAAAACTGCCTTCACACAAAGGCGATCCGAGAAACTCACCGGTGGTTTTATGGTTTTACTGCAATGGTCTTGGGCGTTGGTACGGCTGCGTTGAAATTACATTTTCAACACCGTTCCTCCACCACAACGCAGCAGCCTGTGCTTTAGAGGGGAGATTAATTTTGCAAAAAATTTAAGTGTGTATCTAGTCTGACCTCAATAACAATGAAAATCCACATGAATTACTTGAAATTTACAATCATCAGAATCGGATGGCCATTTCAGAGTTTTTTCTATGACAACATTTCCAATTAAGTAAGATTAGAAATTCCAGAGTAGAGGGTTTATTTACCTCGAGGGGTTCCGTGCGCGTGCTGCAACCAGAGGACAGGACAGGTTTAATTCGACGGCACAATAGCAGGAAACAGTGGAGCCTGCCAGAAAGGGTTTGTCAGTGTATGACCATGCACCCTACAGATTATGATGATGATCAGCGGTTAAGGTTTTAGTTACACTAAAATTAGTAGCGTGGATTTTAAAGTGGTATTTAGTTGACGTGATTGATTTGATTTTTAATAAGATATGTGTTATGAAATCTAACATTGTTTTTAATTTTTTTGAGCCTAAGTTTATGATACTATGTTGACGTTTTCTGTTATACCAAAATTCACAGAGATTAGTTCATTTCCAAACTTTTATAATTACTTTTTTTGAATGGTCCTAAAATGATCCCAAAGTAGCCATTAGAATCCACATGATTCATTCACAAAATCACAATGATGGCACATGAATTTCTTCAAATGAATTTTTTTAAGTCTCTCATAAATCCACATTGAATTCTTCACAAAATCACAATGATGGCACATGATGATAACTAGATGACCCAGGTGAATATTTACAATTGATAAAAATCGATTGTCTTAAATGTTGATGAATTAATCTCCATGATGAAGAACTCGTTGAGATTTTTCTAATGACACTTGAATGAGGTCAAACATATGTCATATGAGAAAGTTATGGCTATTTGAACTGTACTAAAATAGGTAAAAAGATGTCTAGGACTTGAAATGTGGCATCACTAAAGAATACACATGGAAATATGGATGTTGATGTGGCAGTATGGATAATGACACATAATAGTGTGGAAACTAACATGACACGTTGAATAGAATGTACAAGCACTAATGTGGCACTATTGATTGGACATATTACCAAATGTAACATTGTTGTCTATGTAGATTGATGTGGATACCACGAGGATCAATTATAGGATTCCACATGGCACCACTAATAAGGCAACTATGGGTTGAAGTTGGTAAAAAAAATTCATGAAAGGTTTAGTTTGGCATGTTTGAATCCCATAACTCCTTACAAAAAACATAATGGGTTATCGTTGAACCAATGAAATATTGTTCGAAAATGTATTGGAAAAAAATATTTTTTAACTTTGGAATGTACTAACTATTCAAAATTAGCATTAGTGGGGATTGACCCCATAACCTTTTCCTGACAATACAGGGACCCAACCAACAAGTCAATGAACATCTTGCTATAGTCGATCAGGTAATTTATATTTAAACTTTGCATATTATGTGATGTCTAAAAGTGGACAGGCCGCAGGTTAGACCCTACAACGTCCACACCCATAATACAATGACGTAACCATCATGACAACACATTGCTTTGTATGGTGAGGTCGATAATATTGTAATTAAATTGGAATATGTCCATAGCCTAAAAATTTAGAAACATCCCATAGGTTTGACCCCTCAACCTATTCTATATAACTAAGGGTTTTATCTAGTGCACCAAGGGGTGATATTTTTGAAATATTTTGACACTATATTATTTTAAAGTGTTAATTTTACTATGTAAATTGAATAATTAAGGATTTTTGGGACATTTTTTGGTATCCCAAGAATGGGAGGCGGCTGCAGGATTTCCACAACCTCTATAGAAAATTTGAAGACAAGTTTTTTTGTAGGTTCCAGACCAAGTGGATATAACAAACATTTTTTGCATCTCATAATGGCTTGGTTCCTCACTAGGAGTGGACCGAGATATGTAGCCCAAGATGGGTTAAATCCATTATCATCTTCTTTGTCTTGTATCTATTGTTTTTTGATATTCATTTCTTCAATTCAACCCTTCAATTTATCATTAAGATTTAAAATTTAACCCAAATTTAGTCCACAATTATAATTATTTTCAAATTAGTTAGTAATTTTCAAATCAAGTTTGGTATCAGAGCAAGATTGACAATATTTGAAAGTGTGAAAACTTATCATATATAAGCTTAAGCATGGAGAAGTATCAATTGAAGGGTAACCTATTGAATTGAGGCACACTACTCAAAGACAAAAAGTGTCATCACCAAAAGGAGGGAATATTTCTTATTCTGAAGGGGGTTTTGTTGAAGCAATCATGACAATGAAAGCTATAATGGAGGAAATGTAGTGAGGATGGAAGAAGCCCAAGGAAAGTCATTCATTTGTAAAAGTTGAAGGAGGAGGAGTTGGTGATGATACTCCTAAGATTCCTCTGCCCCATCATCCTCTTCTTCCACTCCAAGTGAAAATTCTTCTTTAAGGAAGCGTTTTAATAACATTACATTTAATTTAAATTTATTGAAACTAGGCATTAAATTTGATTTTCCAATGTATGATGTTGAACTTAATGCAAAAAAAATTGGATAGCTAGATTAGACAACTTGAAGTCTATTATGAGATTTGGAAGATTGTTGGTGGTAATGCAAATATCTAACTAGACACTCTTCGATTGGGAGGCACACCATTGATTTGGTGGGAGAGTAGAAATTAAGAAGATCTCCTTCAAAATGTTAAAATAATTTCTTCTTGTAATGAGTTCATATCTACATGAAAGAAATAATTTTATCTGTTATGTTATATGCCACAAGAAATAATAGATTGGAAAAACTAAAGGAAAACTAAAGGAAAAAGTGTACAAAGTTATATTCAGGAATTTAGAAAAATGCTACTAACATTGGGCATTCCTCTCTATACACAAGAAACTTTTTTGAAGTACATTGGTGGGTTACATACTCATTTGAAGTATGCAATTAGATTATGTTTAATTCCACTAATATTGATAAAGTTTGTGTACAAGAAACTCACGTTGAGTCAGGTATATGGAATGTTTATGACGGTTTCTTTACTGAACTCATTCAGTAAAAGTAAGGAAAGAACAAATGAAAGGAGAAACTAAAAAGAACAACCACAATGAAGAAAGAGAATGTGAAACCTTTGTGTTTCTATTGCAATAAGGAATGTCATGACGAGGATAAATGTTGGAAACTGCATCTAGAACTAAAGCCCAAATGGTTCAGAGATTGGAAGGGTAAACAAAAGACTATTGCTACAATCCAACAAGATCTTAGATAAAACTCAAGTGATGAAACTAAGATTACAAGCAAGGGAGCATAAGGTATATCTTTTGTTGCTATTTTTAATTAATGTGCTCATTCTTCAAGTTGAAAATAATTAATATTATTTTGTATTAATGGAGAAATGGCTACACAAGTTGTAATGTATCTCCTTAGTTTAGGATTTGTTCCTAGAGTTTAGGAGTTTGGTTGCAACTTCCTGTTGTACTTAATGACGTAATCTTTCATTCATGAATAATAGAGTGTACGGAGAGAGTTCTCTTTGTTTGAGTGCAGTCTCCAGGTGCAATACTTACCTGTGAGCTGTAACTCCTTCTTTTTCAATTCAAGTCTGATTTTTATCTTGGTATCAGAGCTCAGAGTAGGGACAACCTTATTTTTTTTAGGATGCATCTTTGTACAGAACTGTAGTGGCGGTGGTGTATATAGAAGCTTCGTAGAATCAGGTGGACTGCAGTAACACCTGAAGCGGAGGTCTCAGATGACTGATCATCTCCGAGTGCAAGAAAGGGTTGGCGCGGTTTCATCGTGAATAGTCACGCCATTTTTGAGTGGAAAGAAGGGTTGGCGCAGTTTTTTAAGGATTGGCGCAGGTTTGAGAGTGATAATCGCGCCAACGCGCTAGGAATTGCTATTGGCGCAGAAAAGCAATCCTTAATTGCGCCAATTTTGGAAGACGCGTCAATTTTTTTTTTGGTGCGGGCTTTTCACCGTCAAGAAGTGCTAGCCTCTTTCTCTTTGGAAAATATGCAATTTTTTGTGGATCGACCTTGCCCGGTGGTGGCACTTTCAAATTTTAGATTTGTTCGGTGGTAGCAGATCGGATTTTCCCGGTGGTGGCGCATTGGAGCTCTTGATCTGTTCCGTGACAGCAGATCGGATTAGCCTGGTGGTGGCGCATTAGAAGTTCTTGATTTGTTCGGTGGTAGCAGATCGGATTTGCCCAGTGGTGGCGCATTGGAGTTCCTGATCTGTTCGGTGGTAGCAGATCGGACTTGCCCGGTGGTAGCTCATTGAAGGTACAATTTTTCTTTCCAGCAAAATAGAGGTTCGGATCTGGTATGTGGTGATTTTTTTTTAGTGTTCAGTTGGATAGACTTATTCATCAGAGGATCATAAATTTCATTAGTCTAATATGAATAACAATATAGAATCGTATCTCCACGAGTCTGGCAAACTTGATGGATCAAATTTCACCAACTGGAAATTCAAGATGCAGACTTTACTTGAAAGTGCAAATGCATGGTCAATCACTATAGGAAATGAGTTGAGACTAGGATCAGTTGCACAAGAGCAAGATTGGGATAAAAGGGAGACAAAAGCGAAGGTCATATTGAAGATGTCCGTCAAGGACAATGTTATCCCACATATTCGAGACTGTAAATTGGCCATTGACATTTGGACGATGCTCAAAAACCTATACCAGAAACAGAATACAAACCGTGTCTTGTCACTTAAAGGTAAGCTGTTTGCATTGAAGATGGAGGAAAATGAGTCCGTTGCTGGATTCATTGCTAGAGTCAAAGACCTGAAGGATAGATTGGGAGATATCGGAGAGAAAGTTTTCGATTCAGATCTGGTCACGATCACGTTGAACGGAATGACTAATGAATACCAGGTGTTCATCTCAGGGCTGTTAGCAAGGGAGAAAGCCCCTGCGTTTGAAGAGCTGTCAAGGATTCCGCTACAGGAAGAAGAGCGACGACAAAATTTGAAATCAAAGAGCAATGACATTGCTCTGATGGTCAAAAGGAGACAATATAGAGGGAAGCAGCATCAGCAATCGCAGCAGTAGCAGCAGAAAGGTGCCAACACATTTCAGAAGAGACCGTTTAAAGGTATGTCTGCTAATAATTTTCCCACCAAAAAATGTTTTTACTGTGGAAAACCTGGTCATCAGATTAAATATTGTTATAAGAGGCAGGCAGACGAAGGAAGAAACAAACAGAGAAAACATAAGGGTTACTTTGTTGAGTAAGAAGAGGACCATAGGCATGAACTTCGACTATTTATAGTTGTTTGTGCTCTTTCAGCTTCAAAAGCAGATGAGGACGACATATGGTATGTCGATTCTAGTGCATCTTCACATATGACTGGTAAGAAGGACTGGTTTGAGTTTCTTGAAGAAACTTCATGTGGGTCAAAAATCTATTTAGGAGATGATAATGGATATGAGATCAAAGGATATGGTGACATTCCTGTAAAGTTACCTAGCAGTGACATTAGACATCTTAAAAATGTATTGTATGTTCCAGGAATTAAGAAAAATTTGGTCTCTGTCTTAAAGATTACTAATCAGGACATGCAAGTTCAATTCTTTAAGACTAACTCTGTCATTAAGGATAGCCAGATGGAAACAGTTGCAACAGGAGTGCGCGTGGGGAACCTATACAGACTAGATGTGAAGAGTATGCCACAACAAGCAATGGTTGCAGCTGGATTGACACCCGAAGATCTCTGGAATCAAAGATTCGGCCATCTTAATCTGCAAGACCTCATCCTACTTCAGAGAAAAGGTATGGTTGATGGACTCCCTGTTTTCCATAATGTTAAGCTGGATTGTGATGGATGTGCATTAGGGAAAATGCATAGAAAAGAATTCCCTTTACATGTTAATAGAAAGGAAAGAGATATTTTAGAACTGGTGGATACAGACATCTGCAGACCTATGCAAACTAGGTCATTAGGAGGAGCATATTACTTTATCTTATTTACAGATGATTGCACTAGATTTTCATGGATATACTTTCTGATTAAAAGGAGTCAAGCCTTTCAATATTTTAAAGAGTTTAAATCCATGATAGAAAACTAGATAGGAAAAAGGATAAAAACTCTCCGCTCAGATCAAGGGGGAGAATACAAGTTGGGAGAGTTCATGAATTTCTACAAGCATCATGGGATTGTGCAATAGTTTACAGTGCCTCACACTCCACAGCAGAATGGAGTGGCAGAATGGAAGAACACAAATCTTGTGGAGTGCGCAAGGAGCATGCTTCAAGGTAAGGGTCTATCAAATGGTCTTTGGGCGGAAGCGATTAACACTGCTGTGTATTTAAAGAATAGGAGTCCTACTAGATGTCTAGGCTTCAAAACCCCTTTTGAAGCATTGTTTGGATTCAAACCAGCAATGAGTCATTTAAGAATATTTGGGTCAAAAGCTTATGCTCATATACCTAAAGCAGATAGGAAGAAGTTAGATCCCAAAGTCCTGAAATGCATATTGGTTGGATATGGCACTGAGTTCAAGGCATATAAGTTATTTAATCCTGTGACTCACAAGGTTTTTGCAAGCAGAGATGTCATATTTCATGAATAGGTTGAAGAAGGAAAGGATGAATCTAAGAGTGATTGGCACATTCCATTGCTAATGGAAGAAAACAGTGAGGAAGATGAAGAGTAGGAGCAGAAACAAGAAGAAGAAGTAACAGGTAATGATGCAAGCCCAGAAAAGGCTGAAATAGACAAAGTTGAGGTAAGTCCCCTACCAAGGAGATCAGGTAAGAAGACTCGATTATCTTCTAGACTGAAAGACTATGCATTAATGTCAGAGATTGTAAACATTGTAGAACCTGCAAATTATGAGGAAGCAAGTAAATATGATGCATGGAGGGCTGCAATGTATGAGGAAATAGACTCAATAAATAGAAACCATACTTGGGATTTGGTTGAATTGCTTGAAGGTAAAAACCCCATAGGATGCAAATGGCTGTATAAACAAAAAATAAATGCAGATGGGAGTATAGAGAAACTTAAAGCTAGACTGGTAGCAAAGGGTTACTCACAGCAAGAGGGAATAGATTTTGATGACACCTTTGCTATTGTAGCCAAATTAAACACCATTAGAATGCTAATTTCCTTAGCAACAAAACACAAATGGCAGCTACACCAGCTAGATGTTAAGTCTGCATTTCTGAATAGTGACTTGAAGGAAGAAATTTATTTAGTACAACCTGAAGGTTTTGTGAAAAAGGGGGAGGAACATCTTGTGTGTAAATTGAAAAAGGCACTTTATGGTTTAAAACAGGCACCCAGGTCGTGGTATGAGAAAATTGACTCATTTTTTGTACAACATGGCTTTCATAGGAGATTGAATGATCCAAATTTGTATACCAAGTTTAATAAACAGAGGCAACTTATTTTGATTTCTTTATATGTAGATGATATGATCATAACAGGGAATGCTAACAATCTGATGAAAGAAATCAAACAGCAGATGTCACAAGTGTTTGAGATGAAATATCTCAGAAACCTTCATTATTGCTTGGGATTGGAGGTATGGAAAGATTCTGGACAAACTTTTCTTACTCAAGGGAAGTATGCCGGAAGCTTATTGGAAAGGTTCAGAATGGAGTACCGCAGATCAACAGCAACACCATTACAACAGAATTTAAAGTTGAGCAGTGACAATGGTACTAAAAAGGTGGATTCCACTATGTACAGACAACTAGTTGGTAGTTTGATATATCTCACTACAACTAGATCAGATTTGGCATATTCTGTTAGTGTGTTGATCCAGTTCATGTCAAAACCTCTCGAAAGTCACCGGGTTGCTGCAAAAAGTGTGTTGAGGTATCTTAGTGGTACTAGTAATTATGGCATTCTGTACACTGACACTTCTAATGTTATTCTAGCAGCTTTTTCAGATTCCGATTGGGTAGGTAACTTGGATGATCGAAGATCTATCACAGGTTACACATTCAGCATTGGATCCGGGGTCATAGCATGGAGCAGCAAAAAGCAGACCACTGTAGCTCTATCTTCATGTGAAGCTGAGTACCAAGCATTGTGTGCAGCCACATGTGAGGCTATCTGGTTGAGAAGACTCCTCAACAATGCAGGAGAAGAGCAGAAAGAGCCAACTATTATCAAAACTGATAACCAGAGTACCATCAAGCTTGCATACAATCCATTCTTTCATAAAAATACCAGGCATATCGATACTCAAATTCATTTTGTTCGAGAGAAACTACAATGAAAAGAGATATGTGTTGAATATTGTAAAACTTGTGATAATATGAGTGATATTTTTACTAAGCCTCTTAGGCATCTAAAATTTGAATTGTTTAGAGGGATGCTTGGAGTTCAGGATAATCCCTTTCTCCATTAAGGGGGGGGTTGAAAATAATTAATATTATTTTGTATTAATGGAGAAATGGTTACACAAGTTGTAACGTATCTCCTTAATTTAGGATTTGTTCCTAGAGTTTAGGAGTTTGGTTGCAACTTCCTGTTGTACTTGATGATGTAATCTTTCATTCATGAATTGTAGAGTGTATAGAGAGAGTTCTCTTTGTTTAAGTGCAGTCTCCAGGTGCAGTACTCACTTGTGAGCTGTAACTCCTTTTTCAATTCAAGTCTAATTTTTATCTCTTCAAAATTTGAGGTAACACTTGATGAAAGGAAAGAAATTGAATTGTTTTGTATTGGGGTAATCTCAAAACACACTAATATTGTTACATTTTTTTTTTATACTGTATCATAAGTTAATCTTATTTCCGAAGAAATTATTAAGAAAATGGCATTAGAAACTAAGCCTCATTCAAAACCATGTGGGTTGGGTATGCGAAAATGTTTAATGATAGGTTACTAAGGAATATAAACTAATATTGTTGGGTAAGTGAAAATGTTTAATGATAGGTTACTAAGGAATGTAAACTAATATTTGCAAACACATAATGTTCCATAGATGAGGTAGAGTTAGATGGGTTTCCACTTAACATTTGTGGGATTGTTTTGGGAATTCCATATTTATATGAAAGGAATGCTATTTTTTACAGAGAGGGGAATAAGTATTATCTTATGAAAGATGAGATTGAGTTAATTATGAGGGCTCATATGATGAATATTAATTTGTCTATTGTGAATATAAGACAGATAAAATGGTTAGTAAATGACAACAACGACTACGACTTGACACATCTCTGTAAAAGTTGAGGATAATGATAAATCCAAGGCAATTAAAGAGTGTGATCTTAGATATGAAATAGTTAAAATTATTTCTAACTATGTTAAAACCTTTCAAGATTAACAAGAATCACAACATGAGGAGTTGTTGCATGCAAGCATCAAGGAGCAAAGCTTGCAACCTTTGGTTGGCGTTGAAATAGATTCATTGGTTAATGTTGCTGCTATTGTGAAGAGAATTCATATTATTGATTCATTCTCACTAGCAACTTCGTTCATTTTTACTACTAATAGATTGTGTATGGTTAGTAGTTGAGAAGATGAATATGAATTAAAACTAACCAAATATATATATATATATATATATTCATTTTTACTTTTAATGTAATCTACATTTTCACACAATTTAGAATATATTTTACTTTTATTTTAAAAAAATATATCAAACACTAAATTTAACCTAACCCTTTCATATTAATCTATAAAATGGCTCACTAAGCACAATAAATACCTTTAATAAAATAGAAGATATTACATACATCTCATTTAACTTATTCATTCTCTCATATGAGCATCTCTTAATTGAATTGTGAGCAAGCTCGCCGCATTCATTAAATTCATTTTAGCAGGTCTAAACTTTACTGAAGAAGTAATATAGGTTTGGGTAAAACAAGGCTTTTCCTTATAATCAGGAAGTTCGAGAGATACATTTTCTTTACGATAAGGGACGCGGACTTTGAAGAACAAGTTTTATAGCTGATTACCGTTCATTCACATTGAATATGAAATATATATTGCAGCTTTTCTTCGAATGCAATGCCAAATCATGATGAAGTGGAATTTGAGTTTCTGGGAAATGTCTGGGAACCTTAAACCGACATTTAGACTCATGGAATTGGCAACAGAGATCAGTGCATTTATTTGTGGTTCCACCCCACCGCCAACTTCCACACATATTTCATTTCGGTGTAAGAACAATGATGCAATGAGACTGCAGAATCTTAATGGGAAGGCCAAGGGGGACTGTGAATACGGGTGACTGGTGATGCTAGAAGCTTAAACATTCCTCATCATGGATTAAGTTAATCATTAATTTAAGTCAATATATAAAAACAACAATGCAATGAGGCTGCAGAATCTTAATGGGAAGGCCAAGGGAGACTGTGAATACGGGTGACTGCAGAATCATGGATTAAGTTAATCATTAATTTTAGTCAATAATTAATTTATTATATTTGGATTGAGTTAATCATTAATTTAAGTTAATCATTAATTTATTATATTTGTATTAAGTTAATGACTAATTTAAGTCCATAATTAATTTATTATATTTTTATTAAGTTAATAATTAATAATGATATACGACTCCACCACCACCAGATATTTATTCGGATGCTCAATTGGGTGCGCGGAAAGAATCAGATATCCCGTTCCTCCACCACAACGCCGCAGCCTGTGCTTTAGAGGGGAGATTAATTTTGCAAAAAATTTAAGTGTGTATCTAGTCTGACCTCCATAACAATGAAAATCCACATGAATTACTTAAAATTTACAATCATCAGAATCGGGTGGCCATTTCAGAGTTTTTTCTATGACAACATTTCCAATTAAGTAAGATGAGAAATTCCAGAGTAGAGGGTTTATTTACCTCGAGGGGTTCCGTGCGCGTGCTGCAACCAGAGGACAGGGCAGGTTTAATTCGACGGCACAATAGCAGGAAACAGTGGAGCCTGCCAGAAAGGGTCAGCAGAATTTCTGTTATACCAAAATTCACAGAGACTTTACATATCATATAACATTATGGGTCAGCAGAATGCATGGTACTAAATGCAAAATGAAACTACAAAAATTAAACTGAGAAAACTCACTTTTATCATTATTTTCCAATTTTCAATTTTATAGTTTTTTCCCATTAATTTATGGAGTTTCCACCCCTTAGTTTATAATGTTTGATACGAATAATCAAAACGAACTGGAAAAAAGTGTCCACTTCAATTTTTGGAACCGTGTCGCCTCGACTGGAGATTTCGAATCGATCAAGATTACAGAACGAAGAAACTCAAAAAGCAAAACCTTCACTGAACAGAGAAGCTTCCATGCTACAATCTCACATAAAAAAACGAAACAACTTTTGTTGGGAGCACAGCATTTGCAGTAAGGAAACAATTGCTAAGATTCCATGGGACCGGGAAGGACGGTCCAGAAAAACACTGTTTTATATATGAAAATTTCATATTGCAACATTTTGAGTTAGCTCTAATTCGTCCCAAAGCTCCTCAAACAACAAGGAAACGGTATCATTAGATTCGTAATTACTTGCTTCGTTATCTCCGAACGAAGGAAGCTGCAACAAAGAATTACTCATTTGGGCTTCAACTGGAGGATCGCCTTCCATTAGTGGAAGGTCGAGAAGATGATCAGTTGCAGGGAGATTGCAACAAAATGTAGAAATCATGGTTAGTGGCACATTAATTGCTGCTCTCCGTGCTTTCGGCTTGAAAAGCAAAGGCGGCCTCTCGGAATCTTCAAATGGATTGGAAGCGTGAGGCGTCGGCATTCCTGTGAACTCGAGCACTTTTGCACGGAAATTGTATGCGTCTGTCATCACCACTGTTGCGGAACTCAACTGTGGCTTTGAATCTCTGGGCCGTTTCTTACTTTTTCCAGAATTACGATTGCTGCTGCTGCTGCTGCTATTACTGCCATTAGAAGACGAATCTGGCCCTGCTGCGACAGTCTGGGTTGAGGCACCCATCGTATTTTCATCTTCCATTTTCAGAGCTGATCAGTTACAGCAATTCGATCGATTCTCAGCGTGAATGCACGCGCGAATCCCTGCAGGTTACAACACGTTCGTGCTGTCCAGAGACTGCGCAGAAACTGAAATGGGGTTGTGGGTGAGAGAATGTGGTGTGTATTTATGTTGTTTATTGGGTGATCGTAGTCCACAGTAGGCTTGACTGCCTAGAGTAATGAATGAACTTGAATTTGCAAGATTCATTGCACAATACATCATCTTTACCTAGTTGTAAACTGAAATTATGAATTAAGAGAAGTAACGTATTCAACAACATATTTCCAGCCAATCACATGATACCTTTCATAAATTGTCCTCGCCTACCGTAGTGTAACTGTTGTAGACAAGGAAGGGTTTTCTCAAATTTGACCAAAATCTTAGTGTCATAATTACAAATTTAATTTGTTAATCTGCTTTGGGATTTTTAATGTGAAATTTATTTATATATTTAAATTAAAATACATATTGAATAAAAATAAAATTTAACTAAAAATGGTTTCTTCGTATTCTACTCAATAAATCTAAAATTAAAAATAATGATATAATATTGTCATAAAATTTAACTAAAAACGGTTTCTTCATATTCTAATCAACAAATCTAAAATTAAAAATGATTATATGTTATTGTCATCTTCTCTTAAACTTTGTATATTATTCATGTAAAATTCGTCTAAATTATAAAATTTGATCAGTTAACTTTGCTCAATTTAAAAGCTTCAGGCTTTTACAGTGATACATTTATTTATATATTTAAAAATAATTTTTTAAGCAGCCAAAAAACATGATTTAATCAATTAAAAATAAATCAATTTTTTTTTAAGAATAAATATATATTTTCAGGGAATCACATACCTTTTTGTAAATTAGACATTGCTGGTAGTCATGTCAAATGTGTCACCTTCTGTTAAGCAGGTGCGCTCGTTTTCATTCGTTTAGGATATGATACGTGCATTTAGGTCAAATTTTCCTTTTGATCCTTTTGGACACTATTATTGACTACGGTTTTATTGAACGAGCTATCCGGGAATACTGTCATGATGCAGAAACATAACCACAAGATATATATATCGATCGTTAATATTAATTAGCATTAATAAATTGCATATATTAATATAATTATATTTAAAAGTATTTTATTTAATAATTATCTTGGTTTAATTAGTTTAAAATTATATATTTTTTAAATGTCTATTGTAAATAAAATTACATTATTAATATGTAATTTAGTTAAGTTATTATTTAATAAATATTAATAAATATGTAATTATAAAACATTTATATTATAAATAAAATAAAATAAAATAAAACAAAATCCTAAAACCATATCTAATGAATGTATAAAATATTATGACTCTATCTCTTAAAGGATGCATGTATTACCTTATTCCATAAAAGTATTTACAAAGGGTAAAAGGGGGAGAACCCTTGTTCATGTCATGACTTCATGAAACCCATGTTATGAACACCATTATATATAAAACATTACATGACCTTATTGACTATACAATCGACATCAACCGTCGTTTAACAAAGCCAAAAATCAAGCAATCGAAACTGGAACATCAATTTCTCTAGCACAAGACATTAAACTTTTTTGGTCTTTGTTACCGGCTCACCAGCTGCTTATTAGATTGTTGATCTGGTTCTTGGCGAGACAAGGCTAGAGGTATATGACGAAAGGTGGATGGTCTTGAAGATGTTAAAGATAGGCATGCCTCTCTCTCCATTCACTTGGATTCAGTCCACTTATCTTTCCTCCGTGTATGTTAACCTCCACTAGTAACTCATCAATGTTGACCTCCTTAATGAACTTTGTTTTATTTTATAAGAAATTATTTATTAAAAAAAAAAAAATCAAACATGCCCACAATTGTTTATGAGCTAGGACTCTCATTTTAGAAAGCTATATCTCGAGATTTAGTGCACCAAATCACACCCATAAAGAATCATTGGAAAGATAATTCAGAGGAGAACAATTTAGAAATAATTATTTAACAAAATATGATTATTTAATATATCAAAGAATTAGCAAAAAAATGTGGGTTGCAATTTTGTAACGAGTTTAATTTTATGAGCGGATTTTTTTGGGAAGATTTTCATTTTTTTTAAGAGGTTTTTGTTGTTGTGATTCATTTCTAGATTGTTCATTAGCCAATAATATCATATCAGAGAGCGATCAAGAGCTTAAATTTAGCTTTTATTAATTAATTAAATGAAATTCTAATTTTTTTGTTTATTTTTTATAGTTTTGGAATTTATGTTTTTGTTTACAAATTAGATATGATTTTAACGATATTTTCATTAATTTGTTTATAGAATTGGTTAGCATTATCATGACCCAGAGCTTTAGAGATTTGGTATTGGAGAAACAAAGAAAAGAAAGAAGTTTCTCAACTCTCAAATTAGATCTAATTTTTTTTATTCAACTGTCATTGAAACAGATTCCATTTTTGAAAATGATTTGTAAAAATTGACCACAAATTGCATTTTAAATCCCCATTATTTGGTATTTAGGAACTACTTCTTATGTGTTAAGTTGGAATAGTTTTATTTATTCTTCTTTTTCTCGATACCATTTAGATATATATTTAGTTTAATTCATTTTAAACAAAAGTATCATTATATAGGAGAAAACTTCTAGAGGTCGGGTTGAGCCCTTATTTCAGCTAACATGAAAGGTTTCCTTTTCAAATGGACATAAAAGGGAAGGTCTTTCCTTCACCTATTAGTAAAACCATTCGATATCACACACTAGAAAGTTAAAGCTAGATTTAGAGTTAGTTCATGAATTCATGTTAGTTTTAGATTAGTTTAGGCATATAGTTTTTGGTTAGTTTTAGGTTGAGGCACCATGCCCTATAACCGGTTGAAATCACCATCGGGAACATATAAGTGTTTAATTTGGGCCTTGACTGGGTGATTTCCTCATTGTTGATCATGATCAGTTTTTGCCATCAACAATTTCCTAGTGACAATTCACTCCTCCTTACATTGCATGATGTCTTCACTGTAAAAATGGGGCTCAGTAAAAGCTTTTGAAATCCTTTTATGTTATCTAATTAAATACCACTTGATGTGATGTTATAGAGGAGGAAACCACACAATAACACAATATAACATAATAGAGCTACAAATCTCCAACTCGAATTAACTGAATTAAATTTCTTGAGGGTATATCATTAAATAGACCCCAAACCACTAATAATAGATATGATAATCTTAACTCACACATGCATGACTAACTATTCCTAATTTTAGAATTTGTGTAAATTTCTAGAAAATATGAGTTAAGTGTGAATAATAGGGAGTAATTAACATATTCCAGCACTCCTCATTAATCACAACCACTATTTCTTGTTGGTATAAGTCTCAACTATTCTTACGATACTTGAGACAAATTCAAAATTTGATTTTACTTCTGCACGATGGTGTAGTTTATTCATTGCTCTATGTAGTACAAGATTTTTCTTTCTTTTACTCCAAATTCTATATTCTACAAAAATTTTCTTCTTCTTCAACTTCGACTACACTCTTTTCTTCTTCAATATTTCTTTGTCTTATTTTTCATCATCATCTATATTTTCTTCTACATCTACTTGTATGTTAACTTCTATTGGTTGAGCTTTTATTTAAATCATTATAATATCGAAACAATATCTTCATTTTTTTTCATATCTTCTTCTATTGTTGCAATAACTTCAATGACTCTTATGGTTTCCTTCATTTTTTCTAGTATAGTTATGGTAACTTTTCCAGAGCCACTTTCATATTTATCATACTTGGGATTTGCAAGAAGATCTTTAAGAAAAGCTAAGTTACCCTCATAGTAAAATTTAACTTTCACTGATAGGTTCTTCTCACTTGCCATTGCTATTGCTGCAATGAAAATTTAATTTCTTCATATTCAGCTCCAATTTTGTCTTCCACACATGTATCTGCATTGTGGGATTTATTTTCTGCATCAATTTGATACTATTTTTTATGTTTCTATAGGTTCTTTATACAACATCTTTAGTTTTTTCTACATGTCAAAATCTTATGCTTATCCTATTACAATAGTAGTTTCATTAATAATTGCAATGCTTTGTTGAATGGTGTTGCTCCTCCTTTCACTATATGTCATTTCCAGAATATTCCAACCTTCTTTCGACATGCTTGTTACTGCAATATTTGGAAGAATGTTGTCATCCAACCCTTGTTGAATGAGAAACAATATTGTTGCATCATCCTTCCCATTCACAAATGCATGATACTTTTGATCTTGTGTCATTGACTCATATTCTATTTGACTTTAGGGTTCCTCATACCCCTTCAAAACAATATCCATAAGTGTTCTATGACAACTTGGTTCTCATCTTAATGACCCAAAACTCATAATTTTTACTAATAAAGTTAGGAATATGTAGAATATAAGAATTGATAAAAAATCTTGCTCATAAATTTGAAGAGAAATCAATCACCTTAAAACAAACTATGAAAATAAAACATTTTATTAAAGGAAAGAAACCACTTTTTTTTTTTTTCCACTGGAAAAATCGTAATCTTTCATTAAACTTGAAAAATTACAATTTGTAGATGCTTTTATGCATATGTAGTTTGTATGTTAGCCTTCTAAAGGCTCAGTATCAGATCATCAAAATCAGTACATAGTCCGAAAAAAATCACGCAGGATGTTTGTTGAAGTTCCTTCTATTTATATGTACATATTGCCACGCAAGGCCTTGTAGTATGTGTTCTGTTCATTATATACATAAAGCTGTTCCAAAATATCAAAAAAAAATTATCAGATATATAGATCAAGGGCTATCCTCCCTATGGTAATGTGGGTCTATGTAAGGTCGATGATAGTACTGGTATGCGTTTGACCCACATTATTCCTGGATCAACCACTCTCCTCGGGGAAGTGTCGTGGCCACCTTGGATAGTTGGTCGGCACTGCTATTGTGTTCCCTGTAGATATGATTGCAAGTAATGTCAATAAAATGAGTCTTCAAAATATTTATTTCATCCAAAATATTACTGAGTGTATGTGTGTGGCAAACAGTAATATTATTGAACCAATCTATAATAATCTTCGAATCTCCAAAAATATGAATGTTCATGCAGTTATGTCCCAATGAGAAATGCATGAGATGACGGAGAGTGATGAGTTCAGCAAAATTGTTTGAACCAATCCCCAAACCCATCCGGACTTTGTAGATATGCTGATCGCTGATGTACAGGATGAAACCACCCCCGCAACCCTGTTGCTGGGCTGCACCATCGAAAAATGCCCAAGGGATAATTTTATCAATGAGTGGAGGGTCGTGGGGTCTTCGGGACGAGGCTGTGGTGGCTCAGGTAGCTCATTGTAAGCCGATATAATGAGAGCTGAAAGATGCGGCCAGCTCACTTGTTTGTCATCAAAGATGATCCGGTTCTGGGACAACCATAAATACCAACTGATAATACGAGGAAGACTCTGAAGTTTTGTTCCTTTGTGCCGGTGGTACCATGTTTCCTATACTCCAATTATATCATCACCTTCCCAAGAACCTGTGTAATGAATAGATAAGGAGATGATTTGCCAAAGGTTTGTCAAGGCTGTGCAATTCAAGAATAAGTGTGTGATCAATTCTACTGCATTTTTGCAAAGTGTGCACCAGGTAGGTCCGTAGAAAGCTCGGTGCATGAGGTTTTCGCCTGTGGGAACTGTGCCTTTTAGAATGCACCAGAAAAAGAGTTTTGTCTGAGGAGGCATAATAAGATTCCAAATTGCCTTCCACCAAGAGGTAATCAGATCCGGTGCCTTATGTGAGATCAGCGCTAAGTATCCTGCCTTTGGAGTGTATATACCGCTATCAGATAGATGCCATATGAGCTCATCCGGTCCTTGTTTGATCCTAATGTGCGATTCTGAAAGAACATTGATATAATCGTTCCATTCATGATGCCAATAGAGTGGTAGATTAATCTGGTGTGCGAATTTCCATCGCTGTGCAAAAATGGAAGTGTTGTGAGGATCCACATTGTCAGCGAGGACCTTTATCTCACGAGAATTTAGATGTTGAATTAGTTGCCTTGATAAAAGATGTCTGCCTCCACTCCCATTCCATGGGTCCGCACCAATGCGGACTAGAGATCCATAATTTATTTTCCAAACCAGGTTATCCCTGATGAGGGGCAGTGAATTTAGGAGAGCTTTCCATACAGAAGATATGCTAGTTTTGGGCCAATTTGGAAGCTGGATCCATTCCATGATGTTCAGAGGCCAAATGTATTTGTGATATGTGATGCTGGTGCAAAGATTATGTCCTGTGAGTAGTGTCCACCCCATTTTAGCCGCGAGAGCCTGTGCAAGGAGGGGTATGCTTTTCAGTCCCTAGCCTCCCCATTTTTTGGGCAGCGCTATCTTCTTCCATCCGACCCAAGCAAAAATTTGCTTGTCCTGGTTCCCATTCCATAGACAACTGTTACAAATTTGGTGTAATCTTTCCAAGATGCTTCTCGGTATCCAAGCAAGTGCCATCCAATAGACTGGCATAGCCTCCAAAATAGATTTGACTAAGACGAGTCGGTCGGCTCTAGATAAGAAGCGGTGACTCCATATGCTTAGTCGGTTTTCTAATTTTGAGATGAGCCAAGTCCAGTCATTTATCTTCTGGCAAATAGGCTTAATCCATAAGCCTAGATATTTAAGGCCAAGGTCTAGTGGGCTAATGCAGTATGGAAAAAGATGATGAGCAAATTGAGACTCTTGAATGGATGTACGGGTAAAAGTGATTGTCGATTTTGAATGATTTGCCAGCATCCCAGTGGCAGATGAGAAAAGGGAGAGTATTCTCGAAAAAGTGCGGGAATCCCTGATATTGCTATCAAGAAAGATGAGGACATCATCCACGAACAGAATATGGGTAAGGAAAAAA